>JAKSZT010001078.1:4780125-4793757 GCA_026826555.1 Tolypeutes matacus | reverse complement strand
AAAAAAAAAAAAGTGATTAGGCACCTCCCTCCCACATGGGACAGCCCCAGGTTTGGTTCCTGGTGCCTCCTGAAAGGAAGATGAACAGAGAGTGAGCACAAAACAATGAGGGGGTGGGGAGAAATAAAAAAATAAATAATAAATCTTTAAAATAGAAAATACATTAGAAGAACATAGGAACAGATTTGAATTGCTTGTAGATAGAATTAGTTACTTCAAAACAGAACATCTGACCTGGAAAAGACAGGGGAACAGAAAGAGAAGAGAATAGGAAAAAATGGAACAGAGTCTCAGGGAACTGAATGACAACACAAAATACACAGACATACATATTATTGGTATCACAGAAGGAGAAGATAACAGAAAAGGAGCACAAAGATTATTTGATGAAATGACTGAAAACTTCCCAGCCCTTATGAAAGACATTAATATCAATATCCAAGAAGGACAGTGCACCCCAAACAGAACAAATCCCAAGAGACCTACTCTGAAACACCTACTATTCAGAATGACAAATATCAAAGATAAAGAGAGGATTCTGAAAGCAGCAAGAGAAAAGCAAAGCATCACATACAAGGGAATCACAATAAGATTAAGTGCCAACCTCTCATTGACACCACAGAGGCTAGGAAAAAAGTAGTATGTATTTAAAGTACTGAAAGAGAAAAACTAACTGCCAGCCAAAAATTCTGTATCTGGCAAAACTGTCTTTCAAAAATGGGGATGAGTTTAAAGTCTTCACCCACAAAAGAACTAAAAGAGTATGTTACCAAAAGACCAGAACTATAAGATGTGCTAAAGGGAGTGCTGCAGACTGAAAGGGAAAACAAGGACAAGAGACTTGGAGAAGAGTGTTAAAGTAATACATTTATAGCCCAATGAATGCTTAACTAGTACATTTGAAGTTTTACCAACTTCATTAAAATACTTTGAGGACAGCAGCATTCACAGTTTCAATTACGTGATTATTCCTTTGCCCATTCTTCTCTTATTTTCTTTCATGAATAACTTCTTTCAGATATGGTTCAAGGGAGAATTTATCCTCTTCATAGTCTGTCCATTGCTCTTTAGGCAAGATCTGATGCTTCATGGTCATGTCCAGTGCACGTTCTCTCTCTCTTTCTCTCTCTCTCTCTCTCTCCCTCTGCATATATATATATATAAAATTTTTAATTTTTTAAGATACTTAGATTACATAAAAGTTACATAAAAAAATATATGACATTCCTATATGCTCTGCTCCCAACCCTTCCCACATTTTCCCACATTAACAACAGCCTTCATTGGTGTGGTAAATTTGTTACAAATGATGAAAACATATTGGTGCATTGCCACTAACTGTGGATGATAGTTTACATTATAGCTTAGACTCTCCCACACAATTTTCTAAATTATGACAAGATATATAATGGCCTGTGTCATTGCAAAATCATCAAGGACAATTACAATGTGCTGAAAATGCCCCCAAATTACACCTATTTTTTCTTATCCTTCCCCTCAGAACCTCTGGGGGCCACTGAGTCCACATCAATGATAAAAGTACTTCCATTGCTAAAATAACAATAAGTCTATAGTAGAATAATTGTAAGTCTACTCTAGTCCATAGTTTTTTCCCCAATCCTGAGGATTCTGGGATGGTGGTGCCCATTATTGAGAGGAAGTTCAGTCCCATGGGGCAGATAGGTGGGACTATCTTGTTTGCAGCTACAGACTCTCTCTGTTCCTTGGGATGGTTGTTGTCCATCATCATCTACTTGATAGCTGTAATGGGTGAGTCCAATGAACTGGAGAGTAGGTGTTGCAACTCTGTTGAGATTCAAGGCCCAACTGACACACGGACAGCCCAAAGATTTAAGTTTCTTGGATATACTCCTATCAAGTCTAGTACTAACTATAGGTTCAAAGAGAAGGGGCAGAAGAGCCATGTGCAGGGAAACCACAACTGAGTCCAACTGTCACACTGGGGAGCATAAATTCCAAAGTAGACCCCACTGGCAGGGCACCAAACTCCTGAGCTTTCTGCCTTGCCTATAGAGTCTGGATGTCTCCAGAGCCCTCAGGAGCCCTGTTATTTAAGGCAATACTTTGGCATTCAATGAGATTCTGCTGAGACATTCATGAGCGTAACCTCTGGAATGACCCATAGACTCGCTTTGAAGTCTCTTAGCCATATAAACTCATTTGTCTTTTACCATTTCCCGCTTTTGGTCAAGGTCCTTCCAGTTGCATTGCTAGTTGATGCTTGGTAGTAAGCCTTCTGTGCCAGGGAGGCTCATCTCCAGGAGTCATGTCCCATGTTGGAGAGGAAGGCAATGCATTAATATGAGTTTGGCTTAGAGAGAGGCCAGATTTGAGCAACAAGGAGGCCCTCAGAAGGTAACTCTTAGGCACCCTACAATACTAGGCTAAATTTCAATTTCAAAAATAAAAGTTCATAAGTACAGTCATCAATATCAAGGACCCATTTATGGTCCATCCTCCTTCACTAGTCACTGCCCCCGTACTCAGGGAATACTTGCTGTCCCTTTAAAGAATGTGGCAGAGCTCCCCAAGATGAGAATTTGATATTGTTTCAGTTATTGTGTGCACCTCCACCCACTGATACAATGCCCCATGAACACTTGAACACATTTCTGTGCCTTATAGATATGCCCCAGGTGAACCTCCTCCCATGCATCCCCCATCACTGACACCCCACATCAATGATCCTCCCCTGTCACAGTTGTAACCCTTCTATGATCCAAAACTTTGTCAAAAATGAAGCCAACAAAATAACAAAATACAATTATAAGAAAATGAAATAATGATAGTTTTAAAAGTAACAAAATACAATTCAAAAAAATTTTTTGAAATAAAAAGTACATAAAATTAAAAAAAATTTTAGACATTATTTCTTTCATCATGGTAAGATCTTTTGTCTTGTATGTACAATGACATTTTCTTCTGTTTATTCCCGCAGTATCTTACTTTTTTCATTTTGTATTCAAAGAAGTTTCAGGTTATAGAGAAGTGATGTAAAGAATATAGGGGATTCCCATATCCCCAACATCCTCTCCTCTTTCCCCTTTACCCTATTAATAACATTTCACATATGGATGGTACATTTGTTACAATTGATGTACAAATATTGAAACATAGCTACTAATCATGGTCAATGATTTACATTATAGTTTACACTTTGGACCCTACACTTTTATAAGTTTTGATGAAATTTAACATGGCCTGTATCTATCATAGCAAGATTGTGTAGAAAAATTCCATTCCTCCAAAATGCTCTGTGTTCCATCTATTCTATTCCTCCCTCCCCTTCTTGACTAACAAGATTCATAGTTACTTGCATCAAAATTGAGGGCTTAATATACTGGCCTGTTCTCCCCTATTAGGCACTGCCTATGCTCTCAAGAGTCTCCTGCCCATCTATCTGAGAACATAGCAGGTTTCCCCAGGATGGGAGTCCAACACCTTCCCATTTATTATTTGGGTCTCCACCCACTGATACACACTATGACAAAATGAACACTTACATACTCCATAGAAGCCTACCCCAGGTGTACTCTGTCCCACATGCTCCTCACATCCAAAACCCTAAACTAGTAACCCTCCTTTGCCATATTTGCCAACAGAACATTCTCAACATAGAAGTCTCAACCACATACCCACAAATCTCCAGAGTTCATCTACTCCCTCCCCTAACCCGACCCCCAGTTCCCTGGACCTTCCAACCCACACTCCCCAATCTACCCACCTGTCAAACTTGCACCACCCAACCCAATAATATCACTACCCCCTGTCATATCCTTTCAATGCCCAACTACACACTTTCACCTTATCATAACTTATGTCTGAATGGGCATTGGCTCACAACCTTCTTCTCCCTTTCTATTTCCTGTAAACCTATCTGCCAGACAATAGCTCTCTGAGTCTGCTCAATTTGCTTAATTCATATCAGTGAGGTCATGTAATGTTTGTCCTTCAATGCCTGGCTTGCTTCATTCAACATAAGGTCCTCAAGATTCATCCATGTTATCCCATGTGTTAGCACTGTATTCCTTCTTATAGCTGAGTAATATTCCATTGTGTGTATGTACCACATTTTATTTATCCATTCATCTGTTGATGGGCATTTGGTTGATTCCAACTTTTGGCAATAGTGATTAATGCCACTATGAACATTGGAGTGCATGTAATTGTTCATGTCTTTGCTTTCCCTTCTTCTGGGTATATAGCCAGCAGTGGAATTGCTGGAGCATATGGTAGTTCTATAGTTAGTTTTTTGAGGAACTGTCAAATTGTCCTCCACAATGGCTAGATCGTTCTACATTCCCACCAGCAAAGGATGAGTGTTCCCATTCCTCCACATCCTCTACAACACTTATAGTCCTCTGTTTTTTAATGGCCACCAGTCTAATGGTGTAAGATGAAATCTTATTGTAGTTTTGATCTGCATTTCCCTAATACCTAGTGATGTTGAGCAACATTTCGTGTGCTTTTTAGCCATTTGTATTTCTTCCTTGTAGAAGTGTCTTTTCAAGTCACTTACCCATTTTTAAAATGGACTATTTGTCTTTTTATTTTCGAGGTGTAGGATTTCTTTATATATGCTGAATATTAGGTTCCTATCAGATATATGGTTGCCAAATATTTTCTCCCATTGAGTAAGCTGCCTTTTTACTTTCTTGATAATGTCCTTTGAGGTACAAAAGTTTTTTTAATTTTGAGAAGATCCCAATTTTTTTTTCTGCTTGTGCTTTGAGTGTGAAGTTCATGAAACCATTTCCTATTACAAGGTCCTGTAGATGCTTCCCTACATTATCTTCCAAGCTCTTTATGGTCTTGGGATTTATATTTAGATCTTTGATCCATCTTGAGTTGATTTTTGTATAAGGTGTAAGATGTTCTTTTGTCATTCTTTTGGATATGGATATTCAGTTCTCCAAGAACCATTTGTTGAAGAGGCCATTCTCTCCCAGTTGAGTGGGCTTGGTGCCCTTGTCAAATGTCAGATTACTGTATATGTGAGGATCGATATCAGAATTCTCAGTTCATTTCCATTGGTTGGTATGTCTATCCTTGTGCCAATACCATGCAGTTTTGACCACTGTAACTTTGTAGTATGTTTTAAAGTCAGGTAGTGTATTCCTCTGATTTCATTTTTCTTTTTCAATATGTCTTTGGCTATTCAGGGCCTCTTACCCTTCCAAATAAATTTTGTAGCTAGTTTTTCCAATTCAGCAAAACATGCTGTGTCGATTTTTATTGGGATTGCATTAAATCTGTACATAAGTCTGGGTAGGATAGACATCTTAATGATGTTTAGTCTTCCTATTCATGAACAGGGCATATTCTTCCATTTACTCTTCTTTGATTTCCTTTAACAGTGTTGTGTAGTTTTGTGTGTATAAGTCATTTACATCTTTGGTTAAATTTATTCCTAGGTATTTGATTCTTTTAGTTACTATTGTAAATGGTATTTTTTCTCTACTTCTTCCTCAGATTGCTCATTATTGGTGTACAGAAATGCTACTGATTTTTGCGCATTGATCATATAGCCTGTGACTTTACTGAACTCATTTATAAGTTCTAGAAACTTTGTTGTAGATTTCTCAGGGCTTACTATGTATAAGTTCATGTCGTCTGCAAATAGTGAAATTTTTACTTCTTCCTTTCCAATCTGGATGCTTTTTATTTATTTTTCTTGCCTCAGTGTTTGGAGCAAATACTTCTAAGACAATGTTAAATAGGAGCAGTGATAGTGGGCATCCTTGTATTGTTCCTGATCTTAGAGGGAAAGCTTTTAGGATTTCACCATTGTATATGGTGTTAGCTATGGATTTTTCATATATACCCTTTATCATGTTCAGAAAGTTTCCTTCTATTCCTATCTTTTACAGTGCTTTTATCAGAAAAGGATGCTGTATTTTATCAAATACTTTTTCTGTGTCTATAGAGATGACCATGTGATTTTTTTCTTTCAATCTGTTTATGTGGTATATTACATTGATTGATTTTCTTATGTTGAACCATCCTTGCATACCTGGGATGAAACCCACTTGGTCATAGTGTAGTATTCACTTGATATGCTGTTGAATGTGATTAGCAAATATTTTGTTGAGGATTTTAGCATTTAGGTTCATTAGAGAGATTGTAATTTTCCTTTCTTGTGGCATCTTTGTTTGGCTTTGGTATTAGGGTAATGTTGGCATCATAGAATGAGTTAGGCAATGTTCCTTCTACTTATATTTGTGGAAGAGCTTAAGCAGGATTGGTGTTAATTCTTTCCAGAATGTTTGGTAGAATTCACCTGTGAAGCTGTCTTGTCCTGGGCTCTTCTAATAGGGAGGTTTTTGATGACTAATTCTATCTCTTTACTTGTAATTGGTCTGTTGAATTCACCAATTTTTTCTTTTGTCAATGTAGGCTGCTTATGAGTTTCTAGGAATTTATCCATTTCCTCTAAATTATCCTAATTGTTGCATATAATTTTTCAAAGTATCCTCTTATGATACTCTTTATTTCCATGGAGTCAGTGGTGCTATGCCCTTCCTCATTTCTTATTTTGTGTATTTGCATCTTCTCTCTTTTTTTCTTTGTTAGTCTAGCTAAGGGTTTGTCAATTTTATTGATCTTCTCAAAGTACCAGCTTTTGGTTTTATTTTTTTTCTAGTGCTTTCTTATTTTCTATTTCATTTAGTTCTGCTCTTATCTTTGTAATTTCCTTCCATCTACTTCCTTTGGGGTCACTTTGTTGTTCTTTTTCTAATTCCTCCAGGTGTGCAGTGACGTCTTCAATTTTAGCTCTTTCTTCATTTTTGATATATGCAGTTATAGCTATGAATTTCCCTCTCAGTACAGCTTTTGCTGCATCCTATAGGTTTTGATATGTTGTGTTGTCATTTTCATTCATTTTAAGTTAGTTACTGATTTCTTTTGAAATTTCCTCCTTAACCCACTGTTTGTCTAAGAGTGTGTTGTTTAACTTCCAGATCTTTGTGCCTAATCTTGTTCTCTGGCCCTCCCTGATTTCAGCTTCATTCCATTGTGGTTAGAGAATATACTTTGTATGATCTCAATCTTTCTGAATTCATTGAGAATTTTTCTGTGGCTTAGCATGTAGCTTATCTTGGATTATGATCCATGTGTACTTGAGAAGAATGTATACCCTGCTCTATTTGAGTGTAGTGTTCTTTATATGTCTATTAGATCCAGATCCTCTAACGTATTATTCAAAGCTTTGTTTCTTTATTGATTCTCTGTTGAGATGTTCTGTCTAATGGTTATAATGGTGTATCAAAATTCCCCACTATAATTGTAGGGGCATCTATTTCTCCACTTAGTTTTTCCAGTGTTTTCCTCATGTATTTTGAGGTGCCCTGGTTAGGGGCATAACTGTTTATGATTGTTCTTTCTTCTTGAAAGATTACCCCTTTTACTAATATACAGTGTCTGTCTTTGTCTTTTACAATAGTTTTGCATTTATGTCTATTTCATCTGATATTAGTATAGCTACTCCCGCCCTTTTTTGGTTACTATTTCCATTCACTTTCAGCCTCCTTGAATCCCTGAGTCTAAGGAGGGTTTCTTGTACACAGCATATAGATGGGTCATATTTCCTTATCCATTCTGCCAATCTGTGTCTCTTGACTGGTGAGTTTAATACATTAACACTCAGTGTTATTGCTCTCAAGGAATTACTTACATTAGCCATATTTTCTTTGGGTTTATGTATGCCATATGTTGTTTTTATTTCTCTTTTCATCTTTTTAGTTTTTCTCACACCCTCCTCCAACTTTCTCTGTCCTGTTTTTCCTTTCGACCTGCAGAACTCCCTTCAGTATTTCTTGAAGGGCGTGTTTCTTACTGGTGTACTCTCTTAATTTCTGTTTATCTGTGAATATTTTGAACTCTCCATCATTTTTGAATGCCAGCTTTGCTGGATAGAGAATTCTTGGCTGAAAGTTTTTTTCTTTTAGTACCTTGACTATGTCATACCACTGCCTTCTTGCGTCCATGGTTTCAGATGAGAAATCAGCACTTAATCTTATTGAGCTTCCCTTGTATGTGATGGTTCTCTTTTCTCTTGCTGCTTTCAGTATTTTCTCTTTGTCTTGAGCATTGGAAAGTTTGATGAGTATATGTCTTGGAGTAGGCCTGTTGGGATTTATACTCTTTGGAGTGTACTGTGCTTCCTGGACATGTACATCCATCTCC
Source organism: Tolypeutes matacus (assembly GCA_026826555.1). Classification (NCBI taxonomy): domain Eukaryota; kingdom Metazoa; phylum Chordata; class Mammalia; order Cingulata; family Chlamyphoridae; genus Tolypeutes; species Tolypeutes matacus. The sequence goes on along the minus strand of JAKSZT010001078.1, from coordinate 4,785,549 downwards.
TTCAATAGGGTTGGGAAGTTTTCAGCCATTATTTCCTCCAACACTCCTTTTGTTCCCTTTCCCTTCTCTTCTCCCTCTGGGATGTCTATAATGCATATGTTTGTGCATTTTGTGTTGTTGTTCAAATCCTTAGTCCCTGTTGATTTTTTTCTATCTTATTAATCTATATGTTCTACTATCTGTTTGATTTCAGATGTGATGTCTTCCACATTGCCAATTCTTTCCTCTGCCTGTTCAAATATGCTTCCAGTGTCTTTTTGATTTCTTGGATTGTGCCATTCATCACCATGATATCCATTATCTTTTTATGTATGTTTACAATTTCTTCAGTATGTTCTCCCAGTGTCTTCTTAATATCCTTAATCCCTTCCTTCACTTCATTGAGTTGGTCCATGATACTTGTTTGGAAGCTTTGATTAGTTGTTCAGTGTTCTGCTTCTCTTCCTGGTTTTTAGTTTGTTCATTGGACTGGTCCATGTCTTCCTGTTTCTTAGTATGGTTTGTGATTTTTTGTTGCTGTCTCATTGTCTTTTTATCTTGATGAGTTCATTCAGTTGATTAACTTCTCTCTTTAGTATTATATTTTATTGCTGTTTTTGTGTGTGTGTTAAGTTTTCTCTTTGACACTTTGTTCTACTTATTCTACTTCCTTGCTGTTGTTTATGTTTCCTTGAAGTTAAAAATTAGGGCCAGAGAAAGTGAGAGAGGTAAGAAAAGTAAAAGAATAATAGTAATCATTAGAAGAGGAAACATATAAGACCTTGGAAAATGAATATTTAACTCATATAAGCAGTGTAGAGTAATAGGAATAAAAAAGTGGAGTACCAACATGAAATATGAAACTGAATAGAGAAAGATGTATAGAATGAATTAAAATGCCAGAATGATGAGGAGAAAGGAAAAGAGAAAGGAAAAAAGTTAATAAAAGAAAGAAAACAGGATAGATGAGATAGAAATAAAAACCAGAAAAATTGATGTCTAAACAAAGAGAGGTGGAATGTAAGAACAAACCAGAAAGCAGAAGATAGATAGATGAGGGAAAGAAAAGAGAGAGGGTTGGCAGACAAAATTGGTATACACAGAAAAGGGGAAATCAAGGAAGAGGAAACACAGCAACCAAGAATCAAGCCACCTCTCTCCACCTAGAGGGGTCCACACCAAATCATGGTGTGTATTTCCATCTTTCTCTCCCATTTCTCAGCAAGCTCTGTTCTTTCCCCTACTTCCCAAATAAATTCTTTTTACTGGCCTAACTAAACTGGTGTGCTCATAAATTCTTTTATGCATCATAGCCAAGAATCTAGAGGAATCCAGCACTCCTCCCTCTTCATTTGGTGAGCCATTGCCTGGAGAAAGACAGGTGAATAATGCTTCCTGACCCCCACCAGAAACTGGTTTTAAGTCCTGCCTGTGCCCTCTTTTGGTTCTGTTTTAAAAGGGGTTAATGGCTAAGGGGTTCCTGGATAAGCTCCCAAAGGACATAAACTTGGTCTGCTCAGACTTCCAGTTCCTCTCCTAAGGTGGTAGGGCCCAACCCCCATGCTGGGTAAATCCAAGGAAGTGCTGAGTGGCTGGTTAAACTACCCTTGAGACCAGACTGGGCACAGGGCCCAAGTCCAGCAGGAGTCCCCAGGGAGGTTACCAGACCCTTTCTAAGTTCTGAATGGCTATCAAGTGTTGTATTGTTTCCTTAGATCGCTAGTTAACTACTTTTAATTAAAGGTGCCTTTGATCTTCCCACTACTGCTGTCCTTATTCTAGGTCTGTGAGGTGCTTTAGAATGCCTTAGAAACTGAAAATGCATTTGTTACAGTGAGGCCTAAGCCCCATCTTCAGCAGTGCCCTGAGGCCTTGCTCCTTCTCCACCCTAGAGAGGTATGGAGATTGTCTGGGTTGAGGGGAATGGTCTCTGAGGGTGTTTGTGGGCAAATCACTGAACAATCAGTCTCTACTTTTTTATGGACTTTTACTGTCAGGTTTACCTGGGGGGAACTCAGGCCAAAAAAGTGGCTATAGGGTGAGCTCACTCATAGCCAGCTCCTAAGACTGGCTGCAAAGTAGGCAAACGCATTTAAAGGTCCTTAGCCAGCCCCTTTCCTAGCAGGAAATCCCAGCTTGGGTGTTTCAGCCTGGGAACTGGACCCAGATGGCCCCAAGTCCTCTGAGGCTCCGGGGATGCCCAGAGACAAAGCTCTTGATCCCCAAAATGTGGGACAGTAAGCAGGGCTCCCAATTTCCAGGACGCTGGCTCAGTGAGCAATCTTGTTCCGTCAGGACAGTGGTAGAATGCCATCAAATCTGATGAACGTGTTTTCCTCCCCTAGGATAATGGGTGGCTCTTAAACTGGGACAACCTACCTAGTCTAATCTTTTCCTGCCATACCACATGGTCACACTATTGCCAAGAGTGGGCTCTATATGGGACCCTGAATTCCAATTAAACCTGTGTAAGAGAGGAGAGGACAGACAGATCTGAGGGCTAGAGACCACAACCACATGGTTGTGTCTCCTTAAAGCAGTAGTTCTTAACAAGGGGTCTGTGGTACAAAAAAGTTGATAGCCCCTGCCTTAAAGGGATGAGGAAATGCACTCTAATTACTAAACCTCTCCCCTGTAGAATAAGGAACCTCCTCATGTGCCATCAATTACAATTAAAAGGTACCTGGCTTTCATAGCTCCCTATTTCCTTGTAACACTCCAATCCTTCCAGTGAAAAAGGTGTGCAAGGTTTTACCCCTTGTGAGAGTAACCAATGGGATGCAGCCCCAATTCGTGTGTCATCTGGGGCAGGGCTTTTCTAGATCCCTTAGCTCCATATCTAGCAGTGCCCAGGGATTTTCCTGGAAAAACAAAGCTGGAGGGTCCTGCATGAAGTTACTGCCATGGACAGACATTGGGAGATTTGTTTGCATCCAGGTGATTCTAAAGTCAAGTCTTTCCCTAAGCTAAGATAAGTATAAAACTCTCTTCTGTTATAATCTGTGCTTGCTTTAATTTTGTTAGTCTGCTTGTGCTTAGAAACTCATAAATCAGATTTGGGGTTTGCCTGTTACAAAGTGGATAACAGTCAAAGGTAACCTTAAAAATAAAAAAAAAAAAAAAGAGTCCTTAAATGTCAACACCATCTCGCAATTAAAATTGATGCATAAAGAAATCACAAGTGGGGGGGGGCAAGATGGCGTTAGTATAGGAGGGCACACACTGCAAGCTCCCAGAGCAAGGCGGATTGTGGACGGGGTCCTGCCCGAGGGTCTGTGCTGTGCGCATGTGGAATGAGAAGCTTGGGACATCTATCTGCACAGATCAATGGCGTGGACAGAACGGTAGAGATTCGTGAGTTTTAAGCCTGCTAGTGGGGGTTGGCACGGGTGGCTGAGCCCCCCGGTTAGGGAAATAAAAAACAAAACGGCAGGTTGGAGTCACGAGCAGGGATCGGCAACCGGGAGACAGGGCCTAGTGGGAGGGGGTACTCTCTGAGGGGGGGCTCTGGTAAAGGGCCGAGAGAGTTTTATTTTCTGGGGATTTGGCTGCCTGGAGCCCCTTGGTCCTTAGGTGAACAGAACAGCCAGAGCGAATTGGCACCCGGTGGAGGGGAGGGGTGATTCTGTTCGGGGAGGGAGTTGATTTGCCTAGCTGCTCAGGGATAAGCCCCGGGCGGCCGCAGAGCCAGGAAGAAGGGACACTCTCAAAAAGAGGGAGGGTTCTGTTGGAGGACAGGGAAGGAAATTTTTTTTTTTTTTTAGCCATCGATCTGACTGCCTGGACCACACCATAACTTTGGGGAGCAGGATAAGCCGACTTGAAGCAGCACCAGGCTGAGAGGAGGGGCGAATCTGCTGAGTCAACCTGATTTACACAGCAACCCAGTGACGCTGGGGCTCCACTCCAGAAGGGGCGGAGTCGACCGTCTTTAGCATTCTGCACTGACTAACATCAGAGCTACAGCTACCGTGGGGAGCCAAGGAAGTGGGACGTACTCGATTAATTTCCACAAGCCCACCTAGGGTCCCTTCTGTAAGGGGGATGGTCGAGAGGAGGAATTATTTTGGGTCCTGTATGTCACCAAAAAAAAAAAAAAATGAGAAGGTCACTTCAATAACTGAAAAATAAATTCTTTTTAATTTAGTTTAATAGCTAAAAGCTGTTTCAGGACCTGCATATAGAACCCTGCAGGGAAATTGATTGATAAACAAAAGCAGGCAGAGAGGATCCACGTGGACCCTAGGGGAATCATTGACCCTACTTAGCTCTGTTTGACTGCTTGCCTGTGTGGTTCTTTGGTTTTTCTTTGTTTATTTCTTGTCTCTTGCTTTTCTTTCCTCTTTCCTGCCCCCTCTCTTTTTTCTTTCACTTTTTAAAATTAGGTGCTGCTAGCTTGTCGATTCTTTGCTGAGCTTCTTCTTCAGCAATTTCCCACTCTCTGTCTATATTGATTTTGTATTCCAAACTATCGCTTATCCTTCCTTCATCTTTCTGCCTTCTGCTTTCTCTTGTGGCTCTGAGATACAACATTTTTTCATATGCCCACAACTCAAGGGTGTCAATTTCTATTCCATCTATATTGTTTTCTTCTTTTTTTAATTATATTAACTCTTTCCTTTCAGCCCTTTCTTCACTATTTCTCTACCTCCTCATAATTCTAGCCTTCTAAATCACTATATATATATATATATTCCTCAATTTGTTTTCTCAGTCCATTGTACGAACTCCACTTTTTTTCCTATTACTCTACACTGCCTACACGAGTTAAACATTCATCTCATTAGTCTCATTTGGCCCCTCTTCTAACTTTTATCAATATTACTATTATCCTTCTGCCTTCCTTACATCTTTTGATTCCTCTGGCCCTAATCTTTTGCCTTCAAGGGAACATAGAAAGAAGCAAGGAAATAACATAAGTAGAAAAAGTGCCAGAGAGAAAACTTAACAAACATGCAGAACCACCAGCTAAATAAAACTCTATAGCATAGAGAAAAGCTAATCAACTGAACAAACCCATCAAGATAATATAATGACCAGAGGGAAACAAAAAAATACAAATGACTCTGAGAAACAGGAAAACATGGACTAGTCCAATGAACAAATTAGAAACCAGGAAGTGATGCAGAACATCGAACAACTAATCAAAGCTATCCGAACAAATACCATGGACCAACTTAAAGACTTGAAGGAAGAGATTAAGGATATAAAGAAGACACTAGGAGAACATACTGAAGAAATTGCAAACAAGCCTAAAAAGGTAATGAATATGATGGTGAACAATGGCACAATACAAGAAATCAGAAAGACGCTGGATTCACATAACAGCAGATCTGAACAGGCAGAGGTAAGAATTAGTGATATGGAAGACAATACAGCTGAAATCAAAAAGAGAGTAGAACAAGACAAGGATGCCCACTATCACCACTCCTATTTAACATTGTC
>JAKSZT010001078.1:4750273-4770125 GCA_026826555.1 Tolypeutes matacus | reverse complement strand
CTGAGTGGGAGAGAGTGTGGTCTACAGTGTGAACTGTGGTCTATGGTTGGTGGCAAGGCTCCAGGATGTGTAAGTTCATTGAGGGTGGTGGACCACACTGTGGGAGATGTTTGTGTGGGATGTGATGGGAGGTGTGGGAGGTGGGCAACATGGGAATCCCAGTGGGTTCCGTGTAATATTTTGGGTAATCTAAGCACCTCTTAAAATATATGTATATATATATATATAAACAACATTTTTGTAAGCAAATACACATATATGCATATATATTTATATATCATTTGCAAATGTTTGTATGTATTGTGAGAATTTTGATTTTTACCTATAATAAAAAAAAAAGAGAGAGAGAGTAGAACAGATAGGCAAAAAGATAGAAAAAATCCAGCATGGACTCAGGGAATTAACTGAAAACACAAAGGACACAAACATACGCATTATGGGCATCCCAGAAGGAGAAGAGAAGGGAAAGGGAACAGAAGGAGTGCTGAGGGAAATAATGGCTGAAAACTTCCCAACCCTATTGAGAGAGATGGATGTGCAGATCCAGGAAGCACAGTGCACCCCAAAGAGTATAAATCCCAATAGGCCAACTCCAAGACATATAATTGTCAAAATGTCCAATGCTCAAGACAAAGGGAAAATACTCAAGGCAGCAAGAGAAAAGAGAACCATCACATACAAGGGAAGCACAATAAGATTAAGTGCTGATTTCTCAGCTGACACCATGGAGGCAAGAAGACAGTGCTATGACATAGTCAAAACACTAAAAGAAAAAAACTTCCAGCTGCGAATTCTCTATCCAGCAAAATTGGCATTCAAAAATGATGGAGAGTTCAAAATATTCACAGATAAACAGAAATTAAGAGAGTATGTCAAGAAGAAGCCAGCACTTCAAGAAATATTAAAAGAATCTCTACAAGTTGAAAGGAAAAAACAAGGGAAAAAGAGTTGTAGGAGACTTTAAAAACAACTGAAAAGACAAAGAGAGAAACAAAACAACATATGAAATACATTAACCCAAAGAAAAAAATGGCTGAAGTAAGAAATTCGTTACGAGTAATAACACTGAATGTTAATGGATTAAATTCACCAATCAAGAGACACAGATTGGCAGAATGGATAAGAAAATATGATCCATCTATATGCTGTCTACAAGAAACCCACCTTCGACCCAGGGATTCAAGGAGGCTGAAAGTGAATGGCTAGAAAACCACTTCACAAGCTAACAATGGCCAAAAAATGGCAGGAGTAGCTATTCTAATATCAGACAAAATAGACTTTAAATGCAAAACTATTGTAAGAGACAAAGATGGACACTACATATTAGTAAAAAGAGTAATCTCTCAAGAAGAGAGAACAATCATCCACATTTACGCACCTAATCGGGGTGCCTCAAAATACGTGCAGCAAACTCTGTAAAAACTAAGAGGAGAAATAAATGCCTCTACAATTATAGCAGGGGAATTCAATACGCCATTATCATCATTAGACAGAACATCTAGATGGAGAATCAATAAAGAAACAAAGGCACTCAACCATATATTAGAAGACCTGGACTTAATAGACATATACAGAACAGTATACCCAAATACAGCAGGATTTACATTCTTCTTGAGTGCACACGGAACATACTCCAAAATAGACCATATGCTAGGCCACAGAAAAACGCTCAATGAATTCAGAAAGATTGAGATTATACAAAGTAATTTCTTTGACCACAACGGAATGAAATTGGAAATCACTAAGGGCCAGAGAAACAGGTTAGGCCCAAGGATATCAAAGTTAAAAAACACACTCTTAGACAAACAGTGAGTCGAAGAGGAAATCTCAAAAGAAATCAGAAACTACCTTGAAATTAATGAAAATGACAACACAACATATAAAAACCTATGGGATGCAGCAAAAGCAGTCCTGAGAAGGAAGTTCATAGCCATAAATTCATATATTAAAAACTAAGAAAGATCTAAAATTGAAGACCTAACTGCAAACTTGGAGGAATTGGAAAAACAAAAATAAACTAAACCTAAAGGAAGTAGAAAGAAGGAAATAACAAAGATTAGAGCAGAACTAAATGAAATAGAGAATAAGAAAGCACTGGAAGCAATAAACAAAACCAAAAGCTGGTTCTTCGAGAATGTCAATAAAATTGACAAACCCTTACCAGACTAACAAAGAAAAAGAGAGAACAGATGCAAATACATAAAATAAGGAATGAGCAAGGGGATATCACTACTGACCCCACAGAAATAAAGAGTATCATAAGAGGATACTTTGAAAAATTATATGCCAACAAGAATGATAATTTAGAGGAAGTGGACAAACTTCTAGAAACTCACAAACAGCCTACATTGACAAAAGAAGAAATTGATGAACTCAACAGTCCAATTACAAGTAAACAGATAGACTCAGTCATCAAAATCCTCCCGACTAAGAAGAGCCTGGGACTAGATGGCTTCACAGCTGAATTCTACCAAACATTCTGGAAAGAGCTAACACCAATCCTCTTTAAGCTCTTCCAAAAAATAGAAGTAGAAGAAATATTGCCTAACTAATTCTATGATGCCAAAATTACCCTAATACCAAAGCCAAACAAAGATATCACAAGAAAGGAAAATTACAGACCAATTTCTCTAATGAACCTAGATGGTAAAATCCTCAACAAAATACTTGCTAATCGCATTCAACAACATATCAAAAGGATTATACACCATGACCAAGTGGGTTTCATCCCGGGTATGCAAGGATGGTTCAATATAAGAAAATCAATCAATGTAATACACAACATAAACAGATTGAAAGAAAAAAAATCACATGATCATCTATATAGATGCAGAAAAAGCATTCGACAAAACACAGTATCCTTTCCTGATAAAAACACTACAAAAGATAGGAATAAAAGGAAATTTTCTGAAAGGGTATATATGAAAAACCCAAAGCTAACATCATCTTCAATGGTGAAATCCTAAAAGCCTTCCCTCTGAGATCGGGAACAAGACAAGGATGCCCACTGTCACCACTCTTATTTAACATTGTCTTAGAAGTTCTTTCTCAAGCACTGAGGCAAGAAAAAGATATAAAAGGCATCCAAAATGGAAAAGAAGAAGTAAAAATTTCATTATTTGCAGATGACATGATCCTATTCATAGAAAGCCCTGAGAAATCTACAACAAGGCTTCTAGAATTTATAAAGGAGTTTAGTAATGTTGCAGGCTATAAGATCAATGCTCAAAAATCAGTAGCATTTCTGTACACCAATAACGAGTAAACTCTGGAGGAAATCAGGAAAAAAATACCATTTACAATAGTAACTAAAAGAATCAAATACCTAGGAATAAATTTAACTAAAGATGTAAAGGACTTATATACAGAAAACTACACAACACTTTTAAAGGAAATCAAAGACAACTTAAATAAATGGAAAAATATTCCCTGTTCATGGTTAGGAAGACTAAACATCATTAAGATGTCTATCCTACCCAAACTAATCTACAGATTTAATGCAATCCCAATAAAAGTCAACACTCTATTTTTTAAGGAACTGGAAAAACTAACCACAAAATATATTTGGAGAGGCAAGAGGCCCCGAATTGCCAAAGACATATTGAAAAAGAAAAATGAAGTTGGAGGTATCACACTACCTGACTTTAAAACATACTACAAAGCTACAGTGATCAAAACTGCATGGTATTGGCACAAGGATAGACCTACTGACCAATGGAACCGGATTGAGAGTTCTGATATAGATCCTTGCATATACAGTTATCTGATATTTGACAAGGTCATGAAGCCCACTCAGTTGGGAGAGAATGGCCTCTTTAACAAATGGTGCTTGGAGAACTGGATATCCATATCCAAAAGAATGAGGGAAGAATACCATCTCACACCTTATACAAAAATCAACTCAAGATGGATCAAAGATCTAAATATAAGAGCCAAAACCATAAAGACCTTGGAAGATAATGTAGGGAAGCATCTACAGGACCTTGTAATAGGAAATGGTTTCATGAACTTCATAGCCAAAGCACGAGCAGCAAGAGGAAAAATAGATAAATGGGATCTCCTCAAAATTAAAAACTTCTGCACCTCTAAGGATGTTATTAAGGAAATAAAAAGGCAGCCTACCCAATGGGAAAAAATATTCGGCAACCATATATCTGATAGGAGCCTAATATCCTGCATATATAAAGAAATCCTACATCTTGAAAATAAAAAGACAAACAACCCATTTAAAAAATGGGCAAGTGATGCTACACAAGAACCAGTTAACTGTACAAACTACACAGCTCATGTTCCATGTTTTCCAGCACCCAACATAACTTGTAAGGATTTCAGTGGCAATGAGACACATTTTACTGGAAATGAAGTAGGTTTTCTCAAGCCTATATCTTGCCGAAATGTAAATGGCTATTCATACAAAGTGGCAGTTGCACTGTCTCTTTTTCTTGGATGGTTGGGAGCAGATCGATTTTACCGTGGATACCCTGCCTTGGGAATCAAAAAGGAATCTTCCCTGTGGGGCTGATGGGAGTTACGCTTCTGAAAGCCTGAACTGAAACACAATATTATAATGTCATAAATAAAAGTCAAAGTTTTAAATTAAAAAAAAAAAAAAATGGGCAAGTGACCTGAAAAGACACTTCTCCAAGGAAGAAATACAAATGGCTAAAAAGCAAATGAAAAAATGCTTAACATCGCTTGCTATCAGGGAAATGCAAATCAAAATTACAATGAGATACCATCTTACACCCATCAGAATGGCAGCTATTAAAAAAACAGCAGACACTAAATGTTGGAGAGGATGTGGAGGAATAGGAACCCTCATCCACTGCTGGTGGGACTGTGGTATGATCCAGCCACTGTGGGGACAGTTTGGCAGTTCCTCAGAAAACTAGCAATAGATCTTCTGTATGATCCAGCAATTCCACTGCTGGGTATATACCCAGAAGAACTGAAAACAAAAACACAAACAGATACATGCACACCAATGTTCATAGCGGCATTGTTCACCATTGCCAAAAGTTGGAATCAGCCCCGGTGCCCATCAACAGATGAATGGATAAGCAAAATGTGGTATATACATACAATGGAATATTACTCAGCTATAAGAAGGAATAAAGTGCTAACACATAGAATAACGTGGATGAATCTTGAAGACCTTATGTTGAGTGAAGCAAGCCAGGCACTGAAGGATGAACAGTATATGACCTCACTGATTTGAACTGAGGAAAGTGAGCAGTTTCTGAGAACCATTGTCTGAAAGATAGGTTAGCAAGGGAGAGAAAGAGAAGAGCAGGCTTTGAGCCATCACCCATATGGACATAATCTATGGTAAATGGATAGAGTATAGTTGCATATTGAAGGATAGGACAGATGGGTAGTGATATTACTGGGTTTGGTAGTGCAGCGTTGACAGGTGGGTAGATTAGGAAGGGCAGGTTCAAATACCCAGGGCATGCAACTATGAATCTTGACATTCCATGAGTCAAGACAAGGGAGTGTTATATGCCCTAGGGGGGTGGGGAGGAAGGAACAGTTAAGATCTAATGGGGTATTTAGTGGTCATGGGAAAGGTTTTTCATTACCTTACAGTAATGGACACAGGACATGGTAAATATCATCAAAACTTATTAAACTGTATCGTCTAAATTGTAAACTATACTGTAAACCATTGACAATGTTTAATTGCTATATTTTGCTATCTGTATAACAGTTATAACAATGCTAACATCCCCCCCCCCAAAAAAAAAGAGTTTTAATATGGGGTGGGGAAGGGTGGGGTGGTTTGGTGTCTGGGAGTCTCTGGTATTCCATGTTTGACTTTGCTGTGACCTAAAACTTCTTTGAAAATTAAATGAAAATTTGGGAGACACTGGGGATTGAGAGGGGGAAGGTGTCACGGCATACTGGACATCCGATAACACAGTGATAAAAGGAAAAAAAGAAATTTTTTTTAAAGGCATTTTTTTTGCCATTTTTTTTAATGTCCCAATCTGCTAATTATATTTTGTTTTGTTTTGTTTTTTGTTTGATTGTTTGTTTGTTTGTTTGCTTTCCTGAGTTTCCTTATGTTTGTCTCTTGCTTGTAAGCTTATCATTGTTTCTTTTTCCTATTAAGTATATTTGATTATTATATGGGCTACATGTTCAGGGAAGATTTAGATCACAGAAGGGTTACAATGGGTACTGCAGGGGATTATTGGTGGGAGGTGTCTGGGAGGGGGGGATTCATGGGAGTAAGTTCATCTGAATATACATGAGAGATATACAAAATTGTTCAAATGATCAAAGGATGGGGCATGGTCATGGTGGGTTGACAATCACTCAATAAATGAGGGAATCTGAATTCCTAGCCTGGAGAGCTCTGCCACATTCTCCAAGGGAGCAGCAACAGTCTTCTGAGTGCAGGGACAGTGTCTGTCAAAAGAGGATGGCCCACTGATGAGTTCTTGTTATTGATGACTACCCTTGTGAGTCTTTGCTCTTGTAACTGAAACTTAGCCTACTGTTATGGGGTGTTTAAGGGTTGCCACCTGAGAGCCTCCTTGTTGCTCAACTGTGGCCTGTCTCTAAGCCAAACTCAGCATATGAATGCATTACCTTCCCCCCAACGTGGGACATGACTCCCGGGGATGAGCCTCCCTGGCAACGAGGGATTAATACCAAGGGCCAACTGGCAACACGACTGGAAAAAGACCTTGCATAAAAGGGGGAAAGGGTAAAGACAAATGAGTTCAAGTGGCTAAGAGACTTCAAAGAGTGTCGGGAGGTCATCCCAGAGGTAACATTTATGCACACCTCAGTAGGTGCTCATAGAACATCAAAGTGCATATCACCCCACACAGAGGGGCTCCTGAGGGCTCTGGAGACACCCAGGTCCTATATAAGGGGGGACAGCCCCAGAGACTGACGCCTTGTCAGTGGGCTCTATTTTGGAATCTGTGCTCCTGAGAGTGACAGAATTGGACTCAAATAAGTCCTCCCTGCACATGGTTCATCAGTCCCTTCTATTCAAACCTATAAGTGATGCTGGAGTTCTTAGGTATACTTCCAGAGACTGGAGCCTCCAGCCTACCTATGTGCCAGGTGTGCATGGAATCTCACTGGAGGTGCAACTCCTACCCTACAGCTCAATGGACTCATCCAAGTCACTTGGCGAGGAGACAACGATGGGCAAAGGCCATCACAGGGAATGGAGAGGGTCTTAAGCTGCAGGCAGGATTATCCCACCCACCATATCCAGGGGATATAAGCTCTCTCTCACTTAGAAGTGGAGTGGACATCACCATCCCAGTCTCCTCAGGATTGGGGGAAGAACTATGGACTAGAGTGGACTTAATGGTATTCTGTTGTACACATATGGTGATTCTAGCAATGGAAGAAATTATAACAGTTAGGTGTAGCTGGTGGCCACTGGACACTTTCAGGGCAGGGAGGGGATGTGCAGTTGAAATACAGGGGCTTTTTTGGGACTTGTGGGTTGTCCTCAATGCCATTGTGGCAACGGATTTAGGCCATTTTAAATAGCACACACCATTCAAAACTGTGTGGGAGAGAGTGTGGTCTACGATGTGAACTGTGGTCTATGGTTGATGGCAAGGCCCCAGGATGTGTAGGTCCATTGAGGGCGATGGGCCACACTTGTGGGAGATGTTTGTGTGGGATGTTGTGGGAGGTGTGGGAGGTGGAGAACATGGGAATTTTGTAGTTTCCGTGTAATATTTAGGTAATCTAAGCATCTTTAAAATATATATATATATAAAACATTTTTGAAAGCAAATGCCCATATATGCATATATATTTATATATCATTTTACAAATATTGGTATGCATTGTGAAAAATTTGATTTTTACCCACAATAAAAAATAAATAAATAAATAAATAAATAAATAAATAAATAGAAATCACAAGTGGAATTAATTCAACTGTGGAAACAGAAAAACTTAGCAAAGTTGTTACTAATAAAATTGTTTTAGTTGCTTAATGAATGAAAGTGCTAAAGTTGTTTTTAAGTGAAAACTTACTAGAAACTGTAACTAAGAGTTAAGATCATTATATAGATGCCTTTATATTATAAAACAGCAGAATAGTAACTGAAATTATTATAACTGGGTGGATGTAACCTAAACTTAGTTATTGGGGCGGTAATCTTCAACTAAATGCACCTCTGATTATGGTTATTTTGTAACTAACTTCAACTAGCCCTTCAACTTCAGCTATTGTGGTGGTAATTATAAACTGAACTTACCTTCATTTATGATTACTTCAAGCCTGCCTCACACCTTGCCTTTGCTTATGATTATTTCACAACAGCTTCTGCCTCTATGGCTCAGGGGAAAGCAAACTCTAGGCATCCCTGTCTCTTGTCCTACTGGTATTAGTGACCCTGCTTTCTCTTATGGCTCCAAATGTGGACTAAATTGCTGCCTGGTGGAATTCTTGACCCTCAGAGTTGAATGTCCACTCTTCCAGTCCAGCGGCCGCCTGAGTCCTGTTATCTCTGAGGACTGGGAAGTGAGGAAGACTTCCTGCCTTGACTGTTAGGGATTCCTAAAAGTGGCAATTCATGAGAGAACCCAGTTTCCCTGAGGCTTCGACAGCCTCAGTGAGTCTACATAGAATTAGTCTTGCTCATCCAAGGTCTGCTAAAGTCAAAGTGGAAAATAAGCAAAGTTCTGAAGCAAAGGAGAATTGTATTAAAGCATTGGGGACATTTTGGTTATAAGCCAATAATTAAGGAATGAAATTCTTGTGCAAAACTGCATGGTCACAGTGCAAATTAGAGTAATTTTTAAAAGTTTTCAAAGAAATCTTTTAGATGTTATCTTACAGTTAATCTTATTTTGTAAAAGAATGAAAATTTTAAGTAACTTAAGTAAGTTGTGTTTTTGTGTCAAACCCTATTCATGTCTGCTTATTTGCTCAGTGTATATCTTCATATATTGGAATGGTAATATCAAATTAACAAATAAAGATTCTTAAAAGAGCTCTATTCAAATTGTTAAAAATTAAATATGCAATTATACATGTGAAGAAGTATTCCTGGAGCCCAAATTAGGCTGAGAAGGATGGAAGTGTAATATAGAAATCTAAATATAGGAACTATTGAAAAAGGTAAAAAAATCTTCCTGGGCTCTTTGACCTACCCAGCCCCCAAGGCCTTCTCTTTGTAAGAGCTCTGAGGGAGGGGCTAGGTGTAACAGATTAAATCTCTTCTAGGCTGGGGGATTAAGAATCATAGCTCATCCTGTAATTCCCAAATTTAAACATTTTAACAGCCTTAAAATAAGGGTAGTTAATAGTTCTATTACCAAATTTCAGTAAGTAAAGGAAAAGTCCTTGAAAGTTATGAAAAGATCTTTTCTAAATTATAATTAAAACAAATTAAACAATTGTAATATATTTGAGAACCTAGCAGTCAGTATGATTTTTAAGACTATTCAGTTTTGGAATGTATTAAAGAGGTTTTATCCTCCTCTAAAGGAAGAAAAAAGAACATTCCTTGCATAAACTATAACAGTTTCAATTTTATTTAGCTTGGGTGTTATCTCCCTAGGTTTATGAAATACCAAGTATATGATTTAAATGTAAAGAAACCAGTCTATGTGGTTATGGTTAATTATAAGGAGTTTGTGAAAGCATCTTCTAAACTGAAGCATTTAAATGACTAATTTCAGGAAGCCATTTATTAAAAACCTAAATTAATGTTAATAGCAAAAAGTAACTTAACAGGGAAACCTATCAGAGGCCACCTCAATCTGCATGTTAAAGTGGTGGTAAGGAAAGATAATCTTAATTCCATTGGGAATCTTCAGTTTTCATAAAACAACTGAGAAAGAAAGTTTTCCTGTGCTGCTAAAATAAAAGACCTGTGTAATTGTCTTCATGTTAAAAGTGTAGAAGTAAAAGGCAAAGTACTAACAAGTTACATAGCATTGGAAGTGTTTAGAAAGTGTATAAAAATTAAAAGAACCTTCACCATTATCAAACTTTTTTACATTTAAACTAGGCCTTCAGTACACTGCAGGGTGCCTTTCCATTGGAGTTATTGGCTAGGTTGGTCACTGACCCCTAAAACATAAAGGTATCTACTACATCTCTGGTTATGCTCCTGAAGTGGATAGAGAGTACGCTGCAGTTTCAAACTCCTGCAGCAGCCAGTGATGGCTTGATATGACCAGATGCACAATGCATATTGCCTCTAGACTGGCACTGTTTCATAATGCTGAAGGATGCTATTCACCAGGCCAGGGGAATACTGGAGCCTACTTTCCTAGCTTCTCTCTAGGGTCAACAATGCTGCAGCATGCTGGCTGTGTGAAGGTCATACCAAGTGGAACAATGATTACCAAAGTGATGTAAGTAGAACTTAAAAACAATTGGCACTATGGCCCCCTCCCATGGAGAGATAACATGGATAAGCTGGAGCTTAGATCTATTAACTGCAGCTCAAAGAGAAACTTATGCATTGGATATTGCATTAATTAGTACTAACTACTGTACCTATATCTCTCCTATTCTAGATATATGCCTGATGATTATGGTGAATCTTTCCTATTTTAGATCATAGGCAGAGGGATATTGAACATGTTCAAAGTCCTGGTAAACTTCATTTTCTAAGTAAATAAACATGCCTGTAGGGTAAAGGAATAGCCACCTTGCCTGAGAGCAGTGGGGGCAACAACTTTTTTAATTTAAAAAGGCCACCAAATTAACTTGGGGGTGACCTCTCACTCCACACCAGGTGAACTACGTGCTTAACCCAGTTTTCCCTCCTAGCCCTTATTCCAGAATGTGTCCCACTCATTACCTTGGGAAGACTGGCAGACCCACATGCCATCCTGCCAGGGCTAAGCATTTTCTCACAAAAAGGGAAATGGCAAACGAGGTGGCTAGGACCCACTTCGGCTTAGCCACTTCAAGGAGATCTATGGGTAATCTTTCCTCACTCAGGACCTGAAAACCAGGTCCTGATCAAAACCTGGCAGGTGAACAGAACTCACTCTCAATTAGAACCAAAAGGGGAGGGACCTTATTCTGTGTTCTGATCACTCTCACAGCAGTGAAAGTTAAAGGGATTGCTGGGTGCACTTATCCCGAGTGAAGCCAGCTGCCCAAGAAAGTGCCAGCTCACCAAAAGCACCTGATAGGACATAAGTGCCAGGCATTGGATGACCTGAAATACCTCTTCAAGAGACAAAGCTAACTAGTATCTGTGTCAAAGCCAGCTGTTCCCTCTACCTCTAGCCCAAACGCCTATTGTTAGGGGGAGGGTAAACCAGACACCTCTTAAGAAATCTTGTCTCTTTTCATTTCCTGTATTTTCTCCCTATACAATAACTAAAAGGGCAATGCCTCTTCTCATCCCCTCTTAGCTAGCTGTCTTAAGTATAACCACCACCATAGAAAATTGGGACTGGAAACTTATACCAAACCCCATTATCTATTACAATCTCTCCCTAAAACTAACAGCATAGAAGAAAGTAGCTGTGCCTTAGAAGTCCTAAAACAGCAAACAAACTCTCTTGCTGCTGTAGTACTGCAAAATCACAGAGTCCTTAACATGCTAACAGCAGCATGGGAGGGGAGGCAGGGGGACAGGCCTATTTCTCAAGAAAAATGCTGTTTCTATATAAATCACTCTGGAATAATCCTAAATAGCATTTGAAACCTGCAAGATGAAGCCCACCAACTTCAGGAGGATTCAGCCTCTGGAAGTACCTGGTCTTTCTCAATTTTGGGATCCAGTATGTCATAACTGGCCCCCCTTTTGGGACCCACTTACCACCATCTTCTTTATCCTTTAGTGGGGCCATATATCTTCAAAATTCTAAGTTTATTTCTTCCAGAATCAACACCTTCCAAAACAAGATATCAGTCATGCAAGAATTTCAGCCAGTTCCAACCACAGTGTCCATCTTCCCTCAACCTCTATAGAATAACCAGAGAGGTTTACACCCTGCCAGGCAGGGACTACTGCCCTAACCAGCAGGAAGTAACTACAGAAGAATGATCATTGCCCCTCAGCACCCCCTTAAGAATAAGGGTGTGAACTCTCTGAGGGGGGAGTTGAGGCAGGTTAGTACAAGGTTACAGAAGAGAAGATGACTCACAACATGGCCAGCGGACAACCTGGCCAGCAGACAACATGTCTGCGAGACCTCGCTGGGACCTTGAGTTAAACCTTGAGTTTCCAGTTTCTCTTTCCAGGACCTCCCCTTGGCCCCAGATATTCCACAAAGGCCTCACCATTCGCCCTGACCATAGGTGGGGTAACCAAAAAATGCTAGGGCCCATCCCCTTATCATTAGCAAGGGAGTGGAATAATTAACAGTTTAAAAGGTAATCACATGAGGCAGAGCTCACTCTTTCTGCCTAGAGGGGCCCCCACAAAATCTTGGTGTGTATTTCCATCTTTCTCTCCCATTTTTCAACAAGTTCTGTTCTTTCCTCCATTTCCCAAATAAATTATTTTTACTGGCCTAAAAAAAAAGAATCAAGTCAGCAACACCTTGAGGAATTTATCTCTTTGTCCAGCTCCCTCCAAATCAATGCCCTGAAGCCTCCTACTCTGTGGGTTCTCAAAACAGCTCACTTGGGGAGGATCTTGCACCATTCAGCCATTTTTTGTGAGAGAGATCTATGTTCCTTTGAAAGAAAAAAAATTAGGACCAGAGAAAAGGAAAGAGATGGGAAGACAAAAGGAATAATAATAATGGTAATAGTAAAAGGTAGGAAAGCAACCATACAAGACCTAGGAAATAGAGAAATTAACATGAATAAGAAGCACAGAGGAATAAGATTAGGAAAGTGGAATAGAAACAATGAAACAGGAAATAGAATAGAAAAAATATATATAGAATGAATTAAAAGGCTGGAATGGTGAGGAGAGGGGAAAAGAAAAGAGAAAAGAGAGAAAGGAAAAAGTAAAAAAAGAGAAAGTAAACAGAAAAAAAGGAGAGAGGGAGAAGTACAAACAAGAAAAATTAGAGACCAAATAAAAGAGGTGGAATGAAAGAACTACAGTAGAAAACAAAAGATATAAAGATGAAGGGGTGAAAAGAAATAGCATAGGTAGACTAGATCAACAACCAAAGGAAAAAAAGAAAAAGAAACAAGCAGAGAAACAAAGAAAGGAGTCACAAAACAAGCAAGAAACAAGACAACAGCAACTCATTTAAAAAAAAAAAAAAAAAAAGGAAACAGAAGAAAAAAATAAACACAGAAAAACAGCCTTCTCTCTTAGACCCCTAAGGATCTTCTCAGGCGGGTGGTGTTCCTCAATCACTCACTTTGCAGCCTGCACTCTGCAGGTTTTGAACTGGGTTAGAGTGAGTGAAGTAAGGGAAATAAAAGTAAAGGAACCTTTTTTTTTTCTTTTTTGAAAAAAAAATAAGAGGTCCAAGAAAAGCTAATACAAAAAAAATATGTATGTGTTCCCTGTCATAAAGTTTCAGCTGTATGCCTGATAACTTGGTGAATCACTTTTCAAGGAAGAGCCAGGAATCAAATCAGGACCTCATATATGCTAGGCAGGAATTCTTCCACTGAGCTAGTCTGCCTCCTTGGGTTAATTAGCCTTTCAGAAGGCTATCCACCCTTTTTCCCTTGGACAGGTTAGATCCCCTGCAGTCAGCTGGAGCGGTGCTGATTGCCATCTATATCTGCCTCCTCACTGATGTAATTTCTCTCTTTACCTAGGTGGCTGGGCATGACTGCCTGCCTGAGGCAATCCCCCTCCCCTCTCCCTTTCGAGTCGGGGTCCCTTCTGATATTCAAGGAGGGCTCAGCTGGCTAAACTCACTGCTAAGAAATCCCTCCTCACCCTCCCAGACCCCTCTTCCTTGCAGGGAATCTGCCATTACACTCCTGTTTGTAGCAGGGGGTTAGGGTCTCCACCTAGTCTGTCCACCCCAAGGGCCAGGTATGTGTGCCCCTTCCAGCCACCGAAGCAGGCAACCTACAATTATTCCTGGCTTCCCTATCTGTCCAATACCCTCCTAGATGACTCAGAGCACCTTCCTGTGGAGGTAGACATCTGCTCTACTCTCAGTTAGATACAATTCACCAGGAGTTTTACCCTCTCTTAACATCTCAGGGGTAGGGTAGGGGAGCCCTTCTTGGCAGCTGCAAGGTCTAATAACTCACAGTTACTTGCTTTGGCTTCTTCATGTCTCTGAGCCTTGCTCTTCTGGGAGTTGATAAGCAGTGTCCTGGTTTGCTGTGCCCCAAAGCATGTCCCCACAGCAGGCTCTGGCTTTTTCTTTGTTGTTTTAGTGAGAGCTATGCCTTATCTGTCTAACTCATCAGCCATGTTCCCACAAATCCTGAATGCCTTCTTTTGAACTGATTACTTTTGTTCAATTTTTCTCTTCTAATTATTTGGATGAGATACACTATTTAATATTCTTTTAGAGTTTACCTGAGAAATTGCATTTTTGCTTACCTTACCAAATCTGAGGTTAATTATTCTTTATCAATGTATTTTACAACTGGGAATTAAACCAGTCAGATAGGGGATTAGTAGCTAATTTATCAATGTGTTGTATGTGCACTTGCACATGATTTAGAGCTTGTGAAATATTATGGGAATGATCAGGAATATATACACAACATTGAACATTAATGAGGGCACAGGTCCTGCCTTGTGCTGCAGTAAGAATATCTAAAGCCATTCTAATCCATCATATATAGCATATCTTAATAAAGGTTTAGACTTATTCACTTTCTCCCTTACAAGGGAAAAAAATATATTTATGAGTCTTATGGTAAGGTGGTAGCTGGATTTTAGTCTTAAAGGGAAAGGTCTTATTCCAAATTTGTTGATGTGTTGTATTATACCATGCCAGCGAGGTGTTTGTATTAGTCAGCCAAAGGGGTGCTAATGTGAAATACCAAAAATGGGTTGGTCTTTATAAAGGGTATTTATTTGGGGTAGAAGTCCACAGATACCAGGCCATAAAGCGTTAAGTTTCTTCTCTCACCACAGTCCATTGCCACATGTTAGAGCAAGACAGCTGCCAGCGTTTGCCAGGGTTCAGGCTTCTTGGGTTCCTCTCTTCCCGGGGCTGTGTTTCTCTCCAGGCTTAGCTCCTGTTTCCTCCACAAGGTCAGCTGTAGATGATCAGGTGAACGGCTCGCTTCTCTTCTCCTGGGGCCTTCTTTCCAACATCAAAGCTGCTTCTTAAAAGACAGCTTCAACTGTCCTTTGCCTTGCCTTTTATATTCTATTCCCCCACCCACCAAGGGGTGGGGCTTAACACCCTAATCATAACCTAATCATGCCCAAATTAACAGAGTAACAGATCAGTTTACAAGCATGATCCAATTATATTTTTGGAATTCATAATTGCATCAAATTGGCCAATGGTTACAGTGTTCTTTGCCATTCAGTTTGCAGGAGTGACAGTCCAAGGAACGCCAGTAACAGGTCAGTATTAACCCAACAATGGGTCCGATTGTGGGCATGAGTTACTGCTGAAGCCCACTGCAAGAAGGTATTGACAAGGGTGCTATGGGCAAAAATAAAAATGTTATGGGAAACAACAAGGGGCAGATCATGCTGGTCTAACAATACACAAGCTACATTTCCATTAGTTGATAACAAAGTACCAGGAAGGGAGGGTTTATGAGGTAGTTTCCAATACCATACATTTTCCCCTTCTAAATTCTCTGAGTTTTCTTTGGTGACATCAAAAACTAGTTTAGATGACAGTTTTTGGGTAGGGAGGGGATGAGCAGTTGAAATACAGGGGCTTCTTTGGGAGTTGGAGGTTGTCCTGAGTACTGTTGTGGCAATGGATGTAGGCCATTTTAAATCAGCACACACCACTCAGAACTGAGTGGGAGAGAGTGTGGTCTACAGTGTGAACTGTGGTCTATGGTTGGTGGCAAGGCTCCAGGATGTGTAAGTTCATTGAGGGTGGTGGGCCACACTATATATATAAATGTTATATATAAATAACATTTTTGTAAGCAAATACAAAAAAAAAAAAAAACTAGTTTAGGCATAACAAGAGTCCACACAGATACATATAGAGCCCTGATGGTAACAGGAGACCTGGGATTATTAATAAAGATTTTTACTGGAATTTTTTGTACAAACTGTGGTCTTATAACAATGTTTTGGGTGACTCCTATTCCCCATGGCTTTAAGTTTCCTACCCAGCAAAGCTGCATAAGCCAGTACCACGGCCAAAGGACATCATTTCCCCCAGTTTGTATAGTTTCAGGCATAGGCAACAATAGGTTACTATTACTTTCCCTTTGGGGCTGTAGGGTAGCTGGCCATTTAACTTCTATTCTCGTCAGTCCTATTGTTAGCATTTCAACTGGAGCAAAGCCTGCAACCTTCACTGTTGAATTTAAATGGGTCAAGGCTAGATACAACCTCTTAGTCCATTATTGTAAAGACCCACTGTTGCCTTTTATTAGTTTTTTTTTTAAAGGCCATTCATCTTTTTTATAAGACCTGCACCAGTGGGATTATAAGGTAGATGGAAAGCCCAAACAATATCATTGCCCATAGGCCAAGACTGTGTGAGGTGACCAGTAAATGGAGTTCCTTGGTCACTGCCAATTTGGGTTGGCACCCCATATAGGGCACTTACTTTTCTAGGCAGCAAATGGTAGCCTGCTGGTTGGCTTTTCCTACTGGGAAGGCCAACAAGAGTCCCATGGCAGTGTCTGTGGCAGTAAAAGCATAGCTTGCCCCTTACAAGAGCAGGAGGGGACTGATGTAATCCATTTACCATTGGGCTACTGGAGTTTGTGCTCAGCCAATATGTCCCATCCAGTGAGGTAATTGTCACAGTCATCAGAGCGAGCATGATAGACACTCATGGGTGAGGTTCATGAGCTGTTGGTGAGTGACAGGCAGTTGAAACTGCTGGGTGAGGTGCCACAGAGTCTGGTAACCACAATGTCCACTTTACTTGTGGAGCCACTCTGCCACTTCTTGGGTCTCTGTGATATGGCTCCAGACCTTTGCGAGGGCATCTGCCTCAACATTCCAAAGAGGGGTGTTAGAGAAGGGGGCAGGGACATGATAGACAGTTACCTGTCACTGCTGGCAAGCATCCAAGATGTCCTTCCACAGATGTCTTCCTCACAGAGGGTAGCACATGATGACAGGCCATTGTCCCTGTTTCCAAGTTGCTATCGAGGTGGTAAGGCCTTTGTATACTGCCCAACTATCAGTACAGATTGTTAATGCATCTCTGGGTTCATGTGCTATAACCATCCACACAGCTCTTAATTCAGCCCACTGACTGCTTTGCATGGTGCCTATTTCCCACCAAATAGTGTCAGTGCTAGGTTGCACAGCTATAGCCATCCTTGCAGGAGGCTGTGCACTAAATGAACAATCCATGTACCATGAATTTTCTGGAATTGTTCCCAATTCCACTTTTGAGTTTGTAACTTGGGCCAAAGAATCTTCCATGTAAGACACTAGGCCTATGATCTCATGCATTTCAGGGTTTAATGGGCTAGAATTAAGACACTGTGCTGTAGCAGTTAGGCTTTCCAAATTGTTAAAGTACTTAATTGTGTACTACCAGAGCAAGGCTTGTTCCCAGAAACTGCAACACCGCTGGATAGAGATGCAGGCTTTAGAGTGACTGGACACTTTTGGGATAAGCCCTTCCATTTGCAACAAGGTGTGGTTTGTTGCACATAGTTGCTTTTCTAAGGCACTATATCATAATTTGGCCCCTTTCCACAATTGTGACTAAAACCCAAGGGCAATGAAAATATTCTCACTGTCCTGATTTTGTGATAATCAGGGTAGGCTAAACATTCGCTATATTAGAAACCATGCATGTGTCCCCAGACCTAGTTTTTCTCCCTAGGTATGGTTTTTAGAATGCTGGTGATAAACTAAGCCTGATTTATTATATGACCATCCTGCATGTGAAAAGACTGTAACTTTGGGTTACATAACCAGGAACTAAGGTGGTGCAGGTGGTAGAATGCCTCTCTCCCACATCAGAGGTTCTGAGGATCAAATCCCAGTGAAGACAGGAGGAGAAGGATGAGAAGAAAGGACATGAAACAGACACAGAGAGTTGCCCAGCAAATGGACACAAAAACAGCAAAAATGGGGGGAAGGGGTAAAAATGGATAAAAGTAAATAAATAAATAAATTCTTAAAATAAAAAAAAAACCAAAGGGGAACTCACTTAGAGTGTTGCCTTTGCCACAAACCTCACCCAAAGCCAATATCAGTGCTGGCCACATCCAATTCACAAAGTAAGTTAGGGTTTACCACCCTCAGTGCTTGAGCCTATGCTTTTTGCTTTTTCAAAAGCAACCTGCTGGGGGTCCTCCCATTCCCATGCAGGACCTTTTCTGATTAACACATACAATGGTTATAATATTTGAGCTAAGTGAGGGATGAATGGTCTCCATAACCCTAACAACCGCAGAAAAACCATTAATTGTTTTAAAGTTCTGGGTGTGGGAAAGCATTGTATTTTATTGATTACAGCAGAGGGTATAGTTTTTGTCTTACCCAACCAAACAACACCCAAGAATTTGACAGAGCAGCCAAGATCTTGCAACTTGTCCCTACTGATTGCTCATCTCTGGTTTTCAAGATGAGAAACTATTGTTTCTGATGCTTCTTTTAATTCTGAAAGAGAATTACTGGTTAACATAATATCATCAAAATAATGAAATAAGGTTACAGCCACAGGTTTTTTCCACCTGGCCAGATCCTTTGCCACGAGGCTGTGACAGATGGTTGGGCTATGCATTTAGCCTTGGGGAAGCACTGTAAAAGTTTATTGTTGGCCTTCCCACATGAAGGCAAATGCAGATTGGTTTGACTTGTTTAAGGAGATAGTAAAGAAAACATTAGCAAGATCTAAAACATATAGTGACATAACTAAGTACTAATTTTTTTTTGCAATAAACAGTAATGTTTGGGACTGCTACATACAGCAATGGTGTTACTTTATTTAATTTATGATAATTTCTGTCATGCAGTATCCCATGGCAGCCCCCAATGGCCACTCTTTTTATGTAGCCATAGGGCTGCTTCTTTAGCAGAGGTGGGACAAATCAGATGAATACAAGCCAAAGCATCCGCCTCTTGATTCTTAGGTGGAGAGGTTGTTTCTATGACATAACATCCTTAAAATAATTAAAATCATGATTAACAATGTTACACTGTTATCAAATATTATACAGAAAACATTATTAAATTTCTAGGAATTTTATACAATCTTTCTTTAAGTATTTATATGAATATTTTACCCATACAACTTTAGTTAACAGAAGGTTAGAAAATCCCTTTTAATTTCATAACACTTTGTAAACACTTTCCATTTAACTTATAACATATCAAATGAACTTTATTACTTCACTTTTTTCAAGGTGAAAGAACAAATCTTTTGCAATAGTTTGAAATTTAAAAAGATACTTCCTAGTATTTGACTTTGAGAAAGCAAAGTGTTAAAACATATTAAATTTGAATATTATGTTCTTTTAAAAGTGAGAAGACTTATTTTTTTAAACCACCAAAGACATGATAATGTCAAAGTACAAGAAATTATTTTGATAAAACACACTTTTTGCTTTGTATACTTAATTGTCAGGAGGAAAACTATATAAACTTTTACTAAAACAGACTAATGATTTAAGAAACTTTGTCACTTTAATGGGGAAAGAACCAAATTTTAGTCTTGCACTAGTATATTATTTGATACTAAGGCTTTTAAAACTTTATAGACAGACCCATCAAATCTTACTTAAATTTGACCACAAAAAATCCTTTTCCACCAGCCTTCTGCACTTCCTGTATCCATTCAGCTTTTTTTTTTTTTTTCCTCTGCCACTTTATTTTTTTTT
>JAKSZT010001078.1:4669842-4749873 GCA_026826555.1 Tolypeutes matacus | reverse complement strand
ACATCCTCTCCAACATTTAGTGTCTCCTGTTTTTTTAATAGCTGCCAAGGAATGACCTTTTTTATGCTCTTTATCTTAAAGAGGAAAACACTCCTGTTATAAAAGTGATTCACTCTCTTTGGGTCATTAATACATGGCTATATACATTTGTTCTGTTTATACTCACAAGACATACACATATATATGTACATTCCTGCATATAATATATAAGCATAAATATATATATATTAATTTTTTTCAATCTCTGTGCCAGCTCTACTCAATGCTGTCAAATGGCTCTGAAGTGTAATTATCAAGAACAATCCTGAAAATTCATATCACAAGGAAAAGCACAGATGGTCTCTTTTGCAATATAGTGCAAGATTCCTCATGTCATGGTTAGCTTTCTTCCCAAGCTGCGCAGGTCTTAGAGTAGCAGTGGAGTCCTGAAAATGCATTCATAGTGTACAATCTATCCCGTTCAGGGTTTCTTAACTGTTTTTGTTCCATGGACCCATTTGCCAGTCACGTGAAATGAGTACTACTGCAATGTATTTATTGCATACATTCATAAGTGAAGGAAATGCTAGATTTCAGTTAGAGGTCAGAGAAATTAAAGATAGTTGATTTTTTTCAATTCAAGCTCATGGATCCCCTGAAATCTTTAAACAGACCTCTGGTTAAGAACCCCTGCTGTACATTATGGTAGATGCAGCAAATTCTGTTATGGAGAATAAAGTATCTTTGGAATAAACTGCCCATCTTTATTTTTTCTCTTTCAACAAAAACCTTGACATTTGTGTATGTAAAACCATCGCTGACATCACCTCCGCCCTTCCCTTCGTCCTTGCGGAGACCTTGGTTTTGCAGCTTCCTTTTCTTGGGGCGGGTTTCAAGGAGCATATGGTGGAGGACGGGCCTCAACACTCCGGGTGCTTAAGCAGCCCCCTGCTGGGCTCTGCCACCCCTGCAGCTCCCTATGCCCTGGGCTGGGAACACTGGCTTGGGCCCCGCTGCTTCCAGCTGGCGGTCAGGTCACTTTCCTTGAGTCCTTCTAATTCACCAATAAACTGTGGACATTTCCTGATAGACAGGGTAAAGGATCGATGGGATGGAGAAGGGGAGGACTCCAGCAGGCCGGGCCTCCAACGGGAATTACACTGGACTGCAGAGGACCTAGCTGTGATGCATACTGAGCTTTACCCAGGGTTAGGCCAGAAGGTTGGGGGTGGGGATAAGAGCCCGACCCTAGCCTGATGTGAACAGAGGAGTCTGCGCAGGGAGTAGACTTCCCCGCTCCAGCTCCTTCTGCGGGTCCTTCTTTCCCCACGCCTTCCCTGATACCTGTGCTGAGTCCACTTCATTGTGGAATCTGAGTCTCAGTGATTCAGCCAGAGGACAAAAAGAAGACAGGGGAAGATGCTCACATTCAAACCCAAACCGAGAGCCTGGGGCTTCCTGCTCTGCGCACCGCCGGCCGCGAGGGGGCTCCCGAACCCGCCTTTTCAGACCCATGATGACTCAGACCGCCCCGGAAACGTCTCTGGGTTCAGTTCCGCACACCCTGGCGCCGCGCCTGCTGGAGGACGCAGCTTCGTTCCGGCGGGATCCACAGGGGAGGTACCCGCGGCCCTGGGACGATACGGTCGGTCCACAGTGAGTCAAACGCTTGGTTTTCACGCCTACTGTTGAGGAGGGATCTTTGCTGCGTGGCTCCTCCCAGTTTTTTCTTAAATATAACGAGCACTGAATCTTTCTTTCTCTGCGTTGTTCCCATGTGGTTTATTCTTTCTCGTGTAATATTGTAGCAGGACTTATTTTTATCAGAGTATTCGTTGATTGAGGGGCTTGCCTGCTCGAAATCCTGGCATGCTGTAGGATTTTTTTAATGGATTCAGGATTGTTCCTGGAGACAGTCCTGATAGAGATTCAGGGAAAGGGGTAAAGCATCTACAATACTGAAATGAATTTGCAAAATATTGGAACCTTCCAGTCGGATAAATTGGGGACAGGCCGGTACTGGTTGGCATATGGGAGCCCGAGGGGAAAGGGCAAGTGGTGTCCCAATATATACACTTAACATTAAATTTTTAATGGTTCATTGTTCCTGCAACAGTAACGTAGTTGAAAAAATGTTGAAAAATGTATCACAAGTACGAGTATTACAACTCTCAGCATTGTGTTAATTTTAAATGCTGTTTAGTCAATAAAAATTTTGAAATATACTTCTTAATTTCTCCTGATTTTAATGGAGAAAATTGCCATTTTGGACAATTTCTCATGACCCAATGAAGATCTTAAATTATATTTAAGTAAGTTCAGTTAACTTATCTTTCATTTCACTAGGACTGATATTGTTTTAAAAATACAAAGTTAGATCAATAGATTAAGGTGATACTTGCTCAGCATGAGAATATACTAAATGTTACTGAATTGTACTCTTTAAAATAGTTAATTTTATGTTACGTGAATTTTACCTCAAGAAGATAGATATATGCCACCTTCAAATTAGGATAAATTTGCACTGAGTAAAAATTGGGCATTAAGAAAAATCAGGTTTTGAAGAATGCCACATGATGGTGATTTTCAATACCTATGATTGTATACTGCTTAAAATTTTTGTATGATGAGATTTCTTGAAGACTTAAGTTGTTCGTATATTTAAGAGCCAGGTCAGTGGTTGCTTTTTGTAAAGCATGTATTCAGTGAAATTAAATTTCTCCTGTTAAAATTCAAAATATAATAGCACTTAATTTAATTTTATTTATCTTTATTTGAAAGGTGAGATCAGGACATCCATAATCTCAATTTTTGTATAATTGAGATTATACATATTTCATATTACATACATAATATGTCATCATATTTTCATCTGATAATGAATCATCCTCAAATTCTTTCCTTTTTTCTGTACTTTCAAATTTGAAAATATATTCATGCATCTTATTAAATTTTACATTAATCAAATATGCTTTCAAAGTTACTTTCTGTCACTTCTGGTAAGCAAGGGGATAGGACTTTTTTTTTTAAAGATTTTATTTATTTATTCATTTATCCCCCCCTTGCTGCTTGTGCTCGCTGGGTCAGCTAACCACGCCATGCGAGCGGGCTTGCCTTCACCAGGAGGCCCCAGGAACCGAACCCGGGGCCTCCCATATGGTAAACGGGAGCCCTACTGATTGAGCCACAGCCGCTTCCCGGGATAGGACTTCTAATAGTCATTCACCTTTATATATTCTCAGGATGCTGTTTCCACAGACACCATAAAAGCACTCAGGGCACCAAAGGCCTGGTGCTATTTATGTAATATTCACACTTTCTTCCTTAACATCCAGATTCTTACAAGGGCAATTACTTTCACAACTGGTTGAACTGCATTTGGGTAGATTTGGCCTCTGGACACTTTAATGGCATGGTATGACATGGGCATTTTTATTTATTTATTTATTTTATTTTTACAATTTTTCAATACTTTCCTTTATTATCCTTTCTTTGCTACGTCAAGGCAGGGATTTTCCAATGAATTTGAACTTATATTTACTTTTAGAATGTATAACATTTCTCTTTTAGCATTTTCCAGATTTATTAACATTTAATGTTTGATTAAACACCAGTTAAGAATGAAGAAATTTTGCTTAAATAAGCAAAACAGGGCATATCTATTTAATTCTTTATTCTTTCAGAAAAAGAATGTATATCTACTTGTGTTCAGAATATGCAACAGTCAGATGACCTGTCTTGAACATGGGCATCCTTTTTTTCCATATTTTACATGAGGTTTTACTGTCATATACAGTACCATGTTACAGTTTTTAGCCTGCCTTCTAGTAATATACATGACTTTAGACTTTCCCTTTCAACCATAGTCATACCCATACAATAGCACTGCTAGTGACAAACACTATGATATGCTTTCAACATTTTTATTCATTTCCAAAGATTTACAAGCAACCTTTTTACTAATTCTGCACAGATTAAACCTCAGCTTTCCATTCTCTACCCTCCTATTTTCTGGTGACCTATATTCTAATTATTAACTCCATGAGTTTATACAATATATTTAGTTCATAATAGCGCAGTCATACAGTATTTGTCCTTTTGTGTCTGGCTTGCTTCATTCAACATAATGTCCTCCAGGTTCATCCATATTGTCATATGCTTCACGACTTCATTTCTTCTTACAGCTGCATAATATTCCATTGTGTGTATACACTACAATTTGTTTATCCATTCATCAGTTGATGGACACCTGGGTTGTTTCCAACTTTTGGCAATAGTGAATAAATGCTGCTATGAACATCAGTGTGCAGATGCCCGTTCGTGTATCTGCTCTCAGTTCTTCTGGATATATACCCAGAAATGGTATTGCCAGGTCCCATGGCAAGTCTATATTCAACTTCCTTAGGAAGTGCCAAACAGTCCTCCACCATTCTACAGTCCCACCAACAGTGAAAAGCGTTCCCATCTCTCCATATCTTCTGCCAACATTTACAGTTTTCTGACTTTTTAATAGCAGCCAGTTTAATAGGTGTGAAATGATATTGCATTGTAGTTTTGATTTGCATTTCCCTAATTGCTAGTGATGTTGAACATTTTTTCATGTGTTTCTTTGTCATTTGTATTTCTTCTTTGGACAATTGTCTTTTCAAGTTTTTTGCCCATTTTTAACTGGGTAGTGTGTCTACTTATTGTTGAGTTGTATGATCTCTTTGTATATCATGGATATTAAACCCTTATCTGATATGTGATTGCCAAATATTTTTTCCCACTGAGTCAGCTGCCTTTTCACCCTTTTGACAAAGTCCTTTGAGGTGCAAAGTATTGAATTTTCAGGAAGGTCCCATTTATCTATTTTTTCTTTTGTTGCTTGTACTTTGGGTGTAAGGTTTAAGAAACTACCACCTACCACAAGATCTTGAAAATATTTTCCTACGTTTTCTTCTAGGAGTTTTATGGTTGCTTTTATATTTAAGTTCTTGATCCATTTTGAGTTAATTTTTGTATGTGGTGTGGGATAGGGGGTCTTCTTTCTTTCTTTTGGATTTAGATATCCAGTTCTCCCAGCATTATTTGTTGAATAGACTGTTCTGGCCCAACTGGGAGGGCTTGACCACTTTGTCAAAAATCACTTGACTGTACATGTGAGGGTCTATTTCTCAGTTCTTCATTTGGTTCCATTGGTCAGTGTGTCTGTCTTCATGCCAGTATCATGCTGTTTTTACTACTGTAGCTAAGTAATATGCTTTAAAGTCCAGAGGTGAGTGTCCTCCAACTTCGTTCTTCTTTAAGATTTTTTGGCTATTTGGGGGACATGGGCATTTTTAAAAAGTAATTTATTTTGAAATAAAATCAGACATATAAAAAATTGCAAGAGTAATGCAAAGAAGTCCTGATCCCTTCACTCAGATTCCCCAGTTGTTATCATTTCACCTCATTTGTCCATTAACAAATATTTCACAAAAATTACTCCTGTGACTTTAACTCCAAAACAAGGCCACTCTCTGAAGACACAACCAAATAAACCCAAATTAGGAAAACAACATTACTTCAACACTGTAATCCTAACCACAGACACCTTCAGCTTTGACCCACTGTCCCAACCATTCCAAACTGTCTCAACAGTATGTATTTTTCCATTGTTATTTAGTCTACTTCAGTCTGGAACTCTTCTGGAGTTATTCCCTCACTTTCATGTCTTTGACAGATTTCAGGAGCACAGATGCTCCCAACTTGTGCCCAATGTTTACTCTTGAGCACACTCAGGCCCTGCATTCCTGGCAGGGACACCACAGCCTGAATCTGTGCTTTCCTCAGTGCAGCCCATTGGAGGGGAGTGGAGGTCCACCCACCCCATCCATAGTGATGTGAATTTAATAACCAGTTGAATTATCTGCCAGGTTCCTCCACCCACCCGCACATATTTTTGCTTTATAATGAATGATATTTTATGAGGACATATTCTAAGATTATGTCAATATCATGGTACCTATCAAACCTCCCCAAATCAGCCTTGGTAACCATTGATGAGTCTCACCTGAATAACCCACAGTGGTTGCCTGATGGTGAATTTTTTTCCATTCCCATAAATGTTCCTGTATCTTCTATTTGGCTTTATACTGTAGGAGGGGCTTGCTCTGCTCCCTATTTATTACATTATGGATTCATGTTTCCTATAATTTTACTCAATATGTTGTTACCTGTTATCGTTCTTTATTTTAGTGCCCAAGTTATTCCAGATTGGACTAGTAGTATCCCCCTCAACTGACTCAGTCAGGCCCTTAGTAAGTTATCTGCACTTGGTCGAGGTGGTAGCCAAGGAATAAAGATTAAATGATTCCTGACTTCCTTCTCCAAATTACTTGTTCTGTCAGAGGTGCCATTTCTTTCATTAAGCTCTGTTGGCAGGCATCATTGAATATTTAAAATTCACCAGTAGATGCCTACATTTTCTCTAGTTGTAGTCACTGGTCCTGACTTCAATTCATTCTGCACCTAAAGGGCTCTCTTCAAAATAGAAATCTCATCTAGTCACTGCTCTGCTTTCATGTTACCAATGGGTTCCCACTGGCCTTGGAGCAAGGACCATAGGACTTATGATGGCCTTCAGACCTCCAATGCTCCTTTCTGCCACCCTCTCCAGTCCAGCTCACCCCACCTCCATTTACTACAGTCCATTCTGCTCTCAGTTTCTGGGAAGAACATGCTTCTTATCTCAGGGATTTTGTATATGTTCCCATTAAAGCAATTCATATCCCAAGCAAATTTTCTAAGACTTTGCCCAGATAAATCCTTATGGTTTCAGCTAACATACCTTTTCTTTCCAAGAGGTTTTTCCAATCTCCATGAATGAAGTCCTTTTGGTATGCATGTACAAAAGTTAACCTTGTCGTTTTACTTTAAATTATCTCTTCTAAACTAAACTTAAACTCCATTGGGCAAATGATTGACTTTTATTTGGCTGTATAATCTGACTCACTGGCACAGGCATGGCTCAAAATGATCATCACTACCCTCAAGAATGTTGTAGAACCAGAATAGAAAGACAAAGGGTAACATAATAGAGTTAAAAAAGAATAGCAAAAACATAATACATGTTTACCTAAAAGACTACTATTTAAGAAATATATACTAAACCTTTTAAAAAAAAATCTGAACAGTGAATTTTTGATAATAAATAAAAGAAGTCAAGGTATTTTTCTAGGAATTTTTCCATATCATTTAAGACTCTTGTCTGACAATTTTTATAGTATTCTTTTATAATTCTTCTTATTTTTCTAAGATTGGTAGTAATGTTACAAGTTTCATTACTGATTTTAGTTAATTGAGTCTTTTCCCCTTTATTGTTAATAAGTCTAGCTTTAAGTTTTTCAGTTTTGTTCATCTTTTCAAAGAACCAACTTTTAGTTTTTGTTGATTCTATTGTGTATTAGTTAGGGTTCTCTAGGGAAACAGAATCAACAGGAGATATCTGTAAATAGCATGAGATTTTATAAGAGTCCTTCACGTGACCATGGGGTTGTACAAGTCCAAGTTCCGCAGGCAGGCTGCAAACCAGGGGCTCCGATGAAAGTCCAATGAAGGTCATTGATGAGTTTCCAGGAGACATTGGCTGTTCAAAGATGAGCTGGGAAATTCTCTGAATGCTGAAATGACTTCCCCTTTTAAGGCATTCAGCTGATTGCATAAAGCATCACTCTTTGCTGACGGCAATCTCCCTGGTTGATGTGATGTAGATGTAATCAGCCATCTACGCAGTAAACTCACTGATGGCAAAAGCCCATAAATGTCCTTGTATTACAATTAGCCCAGTGCTTGCTTGACCAAACAACTGGGCACAATTAAACATTAGCCTAACCATCACATATTGTTTTTCCATTCTGTATTTCATTCTTCTCCAACCTAATGTTTATAATTTCCTTCCTACTGATAGCTTTGGGTTTAGTTTGCTCTTTTTTTAATAATACCTTAAGATGTAAAATTAAGTTGTGGATTTGAGATTTTTTTTTTTTTAGGTACTTGGACCAGGGATTGAACCTGGGACAAGCCAGCATTCTATACTAGCTCCCCAGAGGATTGAGGTTTTTTTGGAGGCACCGGGGATTGAACCCAAGTCTTCATACATGGGAAGCAGGCACTCAACCACTCAGCTACACCCACTCCCCAAGGTTCTTTAATTTTTTATTTTTTAAAAAAATTTAGCCTCCCCCCCCCCAGACGGCTCCCTCATCTGTCTGCTTGTCTTCTTTAGGAGCACTGGGAACTGAACCTGGGACCTCCCATGTGGGAGACAAGTGCCTAACCACTTGAGCCACTTCCGCTCCTTGCTGGTTGCATCATCTGCTGGTTGCGGTATCTGCTTGTTGTGGTGTCTGCTTGTTGTGGCATCTGCTTGTTGTGCCCTCTATGGTGTTCGCTGGTTGTGGCATCTGCTCGTTGCGGTGACTGCTGGTCTTCCTTAGGAAGCATGAGGAACTGAACCCGGGACCTCCCATGTAGGAGGTGGTCACCCAAGTGCTTGTGCTACATCTACTCCCCCCCATGGTTCTTTTTAATGTGTATTTACGGCTCTAAATTTCTCTATAGGCAATATTTTCATTGAATCCTATAAGTTCTGATTTGTTTGTTTTTTCTCTATTTTATAATGTTTTATTTTCCCATCTAACAATATAGTCTAAATATCTTTTGTATATAATGACTGCAGGCTATTTTTAATTTTACAGGTGTATGCACAATTTTTAACAGTGTTTTTATTGATTTGTAGTTTGATTCTTCGCAGATCCTTGATATCATAAATAATGGTTTGATAAACATTCTTGTTCATACTTATTTTTGAAAGACTGTCTCACCAGATAAAGAATTCTTAGTTGGCAATTTTTTTTTTTTTTCAGTACTTTATCCCACTGCTTTCTTAGCTTCCATGGTTTCTAGTATGTTTCCTTTTAAAAATTTCTATCTCTTTAAGTTTGTCCATTCATCGTTTTCTTGATATCCTTTAGTTCTTTCTCTGTGTTTTCCATTATCTCTTTGATTTGATCATGTTGAAGACCTTTTTTTTTTTTTTTTTTTAAGTTTTGGTTTGTATATCCAAAGTCTGATCTTCTTCTTTGATGGTTTCTGAAATTTTGTCATGTTCCTTGGAATGGGCCATAATTTTCTGTTTCTTTGTCTTGTAACCTTTTGTTGCACATTGTACATTTTAATATTTTAATGTGTTAATTTTGGATTTAGTTCCTGAGCTGTCTGTTCCTTAATTTTGTATCTATCTTTTAATATAAGACAGATATTTCCTTGTTTTCCAGATGCTAACAAAAACAAGCAAACCAAACCAAATAACCTCTTTCTTAGTATTTGCAAATTTTCTCTCTGTTGGTTTGTGCTCTTCTTCAGAGTTTAGCTCTCCTACCTAATGGATTAGCCTGAGGTGAAAGCATGGGCTCTTCTCAGTCATTTCTGAGCCTGAATCTTTTTTGGGTATGTGTTCATGACCTTAGGAATTCCCCCATTTGTAGGGATATATACCCTCTCTATTCCGTATGGAATTGACTTCTCCCCTCCTAAGTGCTCTAGAATGCTCCCTTCCACTTCCTATGGAATGGATTCTCCCCATCCTGGGTGCTCTTGTTGTATGTATTGAAGCAGGTAATCCTTTTCCTCAGGCCTCTTTGATTTGACTTGATTGTTTCTTATACTGCTTTAGCTATGCATAAGTTGTATCCAGCCACCAGAGCATGTTCTAGGAGGGCATGCCAGAGATGACTGCCTTGGTTTAGTCCTTTTAAAATGTAAACATTTAGAGCTATATACTTCCCTCTGAACACTGCATTTCCTGCATTTCATGAGTGTGATATGTTGTTTTCATTTTCTTTCATCTCAAGATAATTCCTAATTTCCCAGTTTCTTTCTGTTATTGATTTCTAGTTTCATTCTAGGTGGTTGGAGAGGATAATTTCTGTGATTTAAATCTTTTAAAATTTATTGGAATCTTTTTTATGCCCTAACTATGGTCTATCTTGAGGAATGATCCATGTGCATTGTGAGGAATGTGAATTCTGTTGTTGAATGAATTGTTATATTTATTTCTGTTTGTTATAGTTGTCTCGTAGTATTATTTAGGGCCTCTATTTTCTTATTGGTGTCTTGTCTGGATATTCTAGCCATTGTTGAGAGTGACTTATTGCAGTCTCCTGTTATTAAGGAAGAGCCATCTATTTCCCCCTTAAATCTGTCCATTTTTGCTTCATATAATTTTGGGCTCTGGTGTTATGAGCATATATTTTTATATTCATTATGTTTTTTTGACAAATTGACACTTTTAAGAACATATAGTGCCCTTTTTTGCCCTTTTTAGAGCATTTGACTTTACAGCTATTTTGCCTGGTAAAAATTTAAGCATCCCTATTCAGTTTTGGTTACTATTTGCATGGAATATTTTTTCCATTCTTTTACCTTCAACCTACTTACGTCTTTGAATTTAAGTTGAGTCTCTTGTAAACTGCACACACACACATACACACACACAGAATTTTAAACAGTATATATGTCATGCTTTATTATCCATTCTGTCAAGCTCTGCCTTTTGACAGGAAAGTTCAAGCCAGTTATACTTAAAAGAGCTACTGATACTGCATGACTTACTTCTGCCATTTTGTTTTTGTTTTTTGTAAGCTTTTCACCATTTTTGCCCTTCAGTTCTTCGGTTACTGCATATTTTTGTCTTTAGGTGGTCTTTCATAATAATTCCTTTAGAATCCCTACTGATTTCCTTCTTTTGAATATTTTTCTGGAATTTTCTTTGTGGTTATGATGGTGCTAATTCAAAACATTGGGGAGATAGGTTATCATATATTCCAAGGTAAGGCCTGCTGATAGGGTGCCAATTTTCTGGGGTTATCTGCCCTGCCTATAGGGTATAGATGTCTCTAGAGCCCTCAGGAGCACCCCTGCTTGAGGCACTGTTTACTGTGGCAGTCAGTGAGATCCTTCCAAGATGTGCATAAGCATGACCTCTGGAATGATGTCCTGACTCCCTTTGAAATCTCTTAGCCATAAAAACTCATTTGTAGTTAATATTTCCCCCTTCTAGTCAAGGTCTTTTTCCAAATGCATCATTAGTTGGTGCTTGGGAAAAATACCTCGGTGCCAGGGAGACCCATTTCTGGGAGTCATGTCCCATGCCCGGGTAAGATTATATGCAGAGTTTGGCTCAGAGAGAGGCCACAAATTGAGCAATAAGGAGCCTTTCAGGAGGTAGCTCTTAGGCAATATATATTACTAGGCTAAGTTTCAATTTCACAAGAACAAGGTTCATATGTACAAGCATCTATATTAAAGCCCTGGCATATTGGTCTGTCCTCCTTCGCTAGGCACTGCCCAAGTGCTTTAGAGTCTTGCCACTCCATTAGAGAATGTAGCAGGACTCCTCAGGATGGGAATTCAATATTCCATCAGTTATTGTTTGGGTCTCCACCCACTAAGACAATACCCCATAAGCACATGAAGTGTGAGTCTTCCTACTTTGTTCTTCTTTTTCAGGTTTCTTTTGGATATTTGGGGTCTCTTACATTTCCATATGAATTTTAGAATCATCTTGAAAAATTTCTACAAAGGATTCAATAGGGATTCTAATAAATATTGCATTAAATCTGTAAATCAGTTTGGTAAATATTGTCAGCTTAACAATGTTAAGGCTTTTGATCCATGAACATGGAGTGTCTTTCCTTTATTTAGGTCTTTAATTTCCTTCAACAAGATTTTGTAGTTTTCAGTGTTCAAATCTTGTGCCTCTTTGATTAAATTTATTTCTAAATATTTTACCTTTTTAATGACATTTTAAATTCTTTCCTTTTGTTTCAATTTCCTTTTCTTTGTTTAGTTTCTTATGTTGGAAGATTAGGCTACAAATTTTAGATCTTTCTTATTTCCTGTTATAAGCTTTAGCTACTTTGGCTGGATCCACAAACTTTTTATTTTTTTAAAGATTTATTTTATTTTTTATTTCACTTTCCCCCCACCCCCCATTTGCTCTTGCTGTCTGCTCTCTGTGTCTGTTCATCTTCTTTTTAGGAGGCACTGGGAGCTGAACCTAGGACTTCCCATGTGGGAGGGAGGCGCCCAATCACTTAAGCCTCATCTCTGTTCCCTGCTTGTTGTCTCTAATTGTGTTTCCTTGTTGTGTCTCCTCATGGCGTCATCTCATTGCGTCATCTTGTTGTGTCAGCTTGCTGTCTTGCTTGTATTCTTTAGGAGGCACTGGGAACTGAACCTGGGACCTCCCGTGTGGTAGGCGGGCGCCCAACGGCTTGAGCCACATCCACTTCCCATGGATCCATAAATTTTGATATGTTGTATTTTCATTTCACTTAGATTAAAATATTTTAATTTTCCTTAAGATTTTCTCTTTGTTCCATCCATTATTTAGAAATGTGTGAGGTTCTATGGAGTTGTAGCTTGCTTTCTACAGAACATAGAAGTGGATTTATGAGTACTAAGGCTTCTTATTATTTAGAGTGGCAAAATATACCATGTAACAAGGATTCTTGGTATTGATTACAGTCCCCAGATAATGGTCCTGCAAATCAGCAATTTCCCTGTCTACAACAGCAGTTTTCTAGAGGATTAAATAAGGTTTAACCCACAAGAAGGAATGAAACACTATTATAAGATGAAATGTTCATGTGCTTATGCAGAGAAAAGTAGCCCCAGTTAACTTATGGAAAGGCACTGTTGCAGGCATGGAGAAGCAGGCAGGTGTGAATGTGTTCTGAAGATGAAATATGGGATCTACTCATGGGGTTGATGTAACATGGAGAAAATGGAAAGGGGAAATAAAGGAGGAGCAGGTTCAGGAATGCAAGCAGTTCCCCTCTCCTTGAAATGCTTCCAAAACTTAGCTTTGGTTCGTCACATTCTCCTTTTTGTGTTTTTAAACCTAGCCCCACAGTTCTTGCATTTTCTGTTTACTTTGCAGTTTATTTTTTTCTAAAACCTCTTAAGCATTAGCTTTGTCCCAGGGCTCAGTCCTTGAATCACTTTTCTTCCTCGCTGACTTCATCCAGTATCTTGGCTTTAAACACTGTTTATACTGCCATGAGGTCTAAATTTACATATCCATCTCAAACCTTTCCCTTGTATGCTTTACACACAGCTGCCTCCATGACACTTCCATGTAGATGTGTAAAGTGCTAAAGTGGAAACTTAGTTATCCCCCAAACCTGCTCTCCTTTGATCTCGCTCTTTATCCGTGTACAGCAACTCCATCCTAATAGGTGCTTTGCCATCTTCTGTCTTTGTCTCTGTCTCATTTCTACCCCGAGCTTCAGAATATGTCCACATCTGACCACTTCTCTGCCTTCCCCTTTCTACACTGGCCAGAACCACCATCATCTGTTGGCAGGATTACTATGGTTCCCTCCTAACTATGCTGCTCCAACCTTCATTCTTGCACTTTAATCTCTACTGTGTTCCAGATTAACCAGTCAGGTCTTTGCTCCCCTTAAACCTGTTGATACCTTTCTCACTCTTCAGAATAAGAGCCTTCCCTGATCTGACCCTCTGTGACCTGTCTGACCTCATTCCACTCTTTCCTTCATTCACTCTGCTCCAGCCACACAGGGCTCCTTGCTGTCCCTCAAGTGTGCAGTGTGTCTCTGCCTCATTTGTAGCTTGCTTTGCCTTGAATCCCTGCCCTCTTAGACCCACATGGTTCTCTCCCTCATTCCTTTTAGTCTCTGCTCAAATGTCTCCTCATCAGTGAGATCCTCCCAGAGCCTCTGTGTGATCTCCCAGTATGAACAGTGATGGCCCCCCCTGCCATTCCTGCCTCATTTCTCTTTCACACCATTATTACCCTTGGCCCACCAAATACTGTTGTTTTTTGCATATTGTCTCATAGCAGGTTGTGATAGAGTAGTTCATTAGAAGACCTGTACCTTCTGGGTCTCCCTTCTGAGGATGAGAAATATTGTATGTGTAGATGTGTCTGTGATCTGTGTGTGGGCCCACAGCTCTGAAAGATTTGTTAGAACTCTGGTTTGCTCTCTCTAGGCCTGGGCTCATGTGGATCTTGCAATTGGGTTCAGTTCTTGGGAATTTTCTGGGAATGTCTTTCTTTCCCTGGTACAGAACTGGGAGATTAAATCTGTGCACACACCCTCATACGCAAGGCAGAAGCTGGGGATGTGTGGTCCATGCAAGTATGTTTTCCTGCTTCCACAAACTTGAAAGGATGAAAGAACCATAGCAATATAGCCAGTCCCCCATTTTACAGAGTCCTGCAGACCTTAGCTCTTGTATTTGGAACTGGATCCAAGTCTTGCTCTGCTTTCTCAGACTTCTGCTCCTACATTTGAATTGGTTGATCTCTCCCAAATATGCATTTGGGTAGCTCTCATTAGTGCTAGCTTGTCTTCCAGGGAATGAACTTAGCCAAGTATGTATGTAAGATGGAGAAAAAAACCACACACACTGAATAAAGGGACTGATGGAGATAGAAATAATGCAGCAAAAGTAACAAAATATTAAAAAATATGAATGTCTTTAAAATGATAAAAGCAAATATTGCATAAATAAAAAGATATTTATGTGTCTACATGTATGTATGTTTTGCATATGTATATGTATTTATGTATATAATTCTGTATATTTATATGCATATTTATGTATTTCTTTTTAGTGAATGCTGCACTGCACCACCACCCAGACACCCGCACTAAGAAGGCTATTATACTCAGGTCCTGCCTTACTGAACTGGGTGGAAGGGGAAGCCCCTACAGCTGCCCTGAAAGGAATTTGAACAGAACCATCATAATTTCTTCTTTCTCTCTTTCTTAATGTTTTTATTGGTATTTTTTAAAATCAAATATAAGACTGAAATAGTGAAACATGCCATTCTTAACTTGACCTTAAGTCTTCAAATACTGCTTCTGCCCTAGTCTATCTCTAGACTACTACAAGCATTCCCTAATACAGTTGTGCCCCTGTATCTGCAGATTCAGTTTCTTATGGTTAACCATGGGGGGAAAAATGAAAAAATTGGAAAATATGGAATATTCCAGGAAAAAAAATTTCAAAAGTTTCAAACTGCCTGCCACGCAAGCACAGACGTGGTGAAGTCTGCCAGCCCGGTACATAACTCATCTCCCTTTGTCTGTGTACCCATGCTCCCGTGCGAAAATTTCTTCCAGTCTGCCTCTACTGTTCTTGGTGATTGCATTCATTGTAGCATTATCACAGTGCCTTTGTTTAAGAAAGCCCTTATTTGCTGTGATAATGGCCTCAAAGCTCAAGAGTAGTGGTGCTGGTCTAAGAGAAGCCATGAAGTGCTTACCATTAGTGAAAAAGTAAAAATTCTTGATATGATTGAAAAAGAAAGAAAATCATATGTGGAGATGGCAGGTTATATGGCAAGAATGAATCTTCAATTTGTGAAGTGATGAAGCATAAAGACAAAATTCATGCTAGTTTTTCTGTTGTACTTCATACTGCAAAAGTAACTGCTATGGTATGTGATACGGTGTTGGTGTTTGCTTTTATCTGCAGTTTCAGCCATCCACTGTAGGTCTTGGAATGTATCCCCAGGAGATATGGGGGCCTGTGATGGTTAGGCTAATGTGTCAACTCTGCCAGGTAATTGTGCCCAATTTGGTCAAGCAGGCACTGGGCTAATTATAATACAAGGACGTTTATGGACTTTAGTTATCAGTAAGTTGATTGCATAGATGGCTGGTTACATCTACAATCAACCAAGGAGACTGCCATCAGCAATGAGTGATATTTTATCCAGTTGAATGCCTTAAAAGGGGAAGTGATTTCGGCATTCAGAGAGTATCTTCCAGCTTGACTTCAGACAGCCAACATCTCCTGGGAACTCATCAAGGACCTTCATCGGAGCCCCTGGTTTGCAGCCTGCCTGCGGAATTTGGACTTGTGCATCCCATGGTCATGTGAGAGAATTTTATAAAATCTCATACTATTTACAGATGTCTCCTCACAATTCTGTTTCCCTAGAGAACCCTGCTTAATACAGGGCCCTAATGTAAATGTATTTTGTAACTTTTCACTATCACCACTACATTCTTAATATTTTCTATATTTTCATCATTTTGTCCCTTTGTGCTATATTTTACATGGTTTTCTGGCTTAATCTAGCTCATTAATTTCTCTTCTATATCCAATCTGTTTTTCCTTTTTATTGAGTTTATATTCCACTTGTATATTTTTAACTTTAACATTCATTTTGTGTTTTTTTTTTTAATCTGCTATGGATAGTCAATATTTTGAAGTTTATCTTTTATGTCCTAGAACATAATAAGTAAAGGCATTTTACTAATACGTTTTACTTCTAGAATTGTTGAAATCCTGATTCTGTTGTTTCTCCTTATTTTTTTAATTCCCTGTTTTCCTGGTCAGTTTTTATTGTATGTTAAACATTATATGTCAAAATTACAGAACCAATGTGAGGCCTAGGATGATGTTAATTTCCATCAGAGAGGACTTTAGTTTGCTTCTGTCAGGCCCTTTGGACATCAGTAATCAAGAACCACCTTAATCCAAATTCAAAATTTGTGATTTTAAGGATCATTTTACTTTTGGTTTACAGTAATTCCCAGAGAGCACTCTGTCTAAGGTCCCAACTAAGAGTTGTGGATCATCCAGTTCCCAGCTGAAAGTAGTGCTTGGTTTACCTGATTTCCTACTCGTGGTTGTCCCAGAAGTTTGTATTTGTTTCCCTTCTAGTCTTGATATTGTCAAAAGCAATGCTCAGCTGACTTCCCAGCTTCCTTTACAAACTTCACAAGCACTTCCTGGGCATAAGCAATCTTGAATAGTGGTTCACTTCTCTGGATTTCTATCTTCTTCTATATCCAATATTTCTCATTTTATTGAACACTTTGCTTTATATATTTATATTTCATCAAAAGAATTACCTAGTCCAACACTAATAGAATATATATATATATATATTTTTTTTAGACATATCTTTTTTTTTTTTTTTAAGGATTTATTTATTTACTTTATCCATTTTAAACGCCCCCTTCCCCATTTACTGTTTTGTGTCCATTCGCTGGGCAATTCTCTGTGTCTGTTTCCTGCCATCTCTTCTCATCCTCCTCCTCCAGTCTTCACTAGGATTTGATCCTGGAGACCTCCAATGTAGGAGAGACGTGTTCTGCCGCCTGTGCCACCTCAGCTCCTGGCTTCTGGAGCTTTCGGAGCATCTCGTCTTGTCTCTCTCCTGTTATGTCATCATCCTGCTGCATGGCTTTCGGGGCCGACGGCTCAGCGGCACACAGAGCCTGGCAGCCCATGCGCCTTTGGGAGGTCCCGGGGATCGAACCCAGGTCCCTCCATATGGCAGACGGACGCCCAACCATTTGAGCCACATCCGCCCCCACTAATAGAATATTGAATCTACTCTCGTCATTGTGGTTTTTGTTATACAACAGGGTAATGGGGGAATGTTTTCCTAAAAAATAAAATGTGATGTTAGCAAATAGCTTTTAGAAATCCTCCAAACACCATTTCTGTGAGCATTTTCCTTGTCCTACAAATGGTTTCTTATGAGAGGGCAGTAATAGTTGCTGACCAGATCTCAGACTGTTTGATAACGTGGGCTTCGGAAAAACCAGTTTGTGGAGATATTGTAACCCTTGACCACAGAGGATTTACTTATTATTACAATTTATGTTAACTGAGGGATTTATAACATGGCTATAACCAGATGCCTTCCTTGTCCCTCACTTGCAGCTAGTCTGTTTAGCCATAACTGAAACAACCAATCAATATCTGCCAAATTAAATAATGTCACTATCTACCTCCTTTTGTTTAAATCCCTTAAAAACCCTAAACACTTTAAACTCTGGGACAGATTTGAGCTGAGGGCTTCTGTCTCCATATTGGGTCGACATTGCATTAAAGCTTTCTTTTCTCAAAATCCTGATGTCATGGCATTGATTTCTGTGTGTATCAGGCAGCAAGCCCTTGTTCGGTAACATGTTCAGCTCTAAATCAACTTTAATTACATGTTATAGTGTGTCAATATTATGTACAACAGCTTATTTTAGTTTCTGGTAACTTTAGATTATGTAGGGGAAGAAG
Organism: Tolypeutes matacus; assembly: GCA_026826555.1. Taxonomy (NCBI): domain Eukaryota; kingdom Metazoa; phylum Chordata; class Mammalia; order Cingulata; family Chlamyphoridae; genus Tolypeutes; species Tolypeutes matacus. Next base: position 4,731,798 of record JAKSZT010001078.1, on the reverse strand, counting down.
CTCAGGGAGATGTTTGTGGGTCAGATGTGTTGAGTGACATTTACAGAATGTCATTTACATCCAGCTCCCTTGATGGAAAGCCCTTTGGGAACCTAAAGAGTTTTTGGTCTCAGAATAGAATCATTTCCATTTCTCATTAATTTGTTAATTTTTCACTACTTGGGGACTATGTTCACTTAACATAGTAGGAGCTAAAGTAGGTAATTTATAAGAATGAAACCTACAAGAGTATATATCACTATGGAAATAAGAGTCAACCTTAAATTATAGTGCTGTATTTCCTGTATTCTTAGATTTCATTCTCAGTTTTCTTTTAAGTCAGCTCATGTCAGACATGATAGGTGTGATGGTTAGGTTCATATGTCAACTTGGCCAGGTGATGCTGTCCAACTGTTTGGTTAAGCAAGCACTGACCTGATTGTCACTGTGAGGGAATTTTGTGAACTTTAATTCATCAATAAATTGATTGCATCTATGGTTGATTACAAGGAAATTGCCTTCAATAGTGAGAGACATCTCACCCAGTCAGTTGAAGGCTTCAGAAGGAGAAGTGGTGGTTGCAGCAGTCAGAAGAGAGAATTTCCATCTTTACTTCACCCAGCCAGCTTGTCCTGGGAAATTCATTGAAAACCTTCATTGGAGTTCCAAGCTTGCAGCCTGCCCTATAGAATTTGGACTTGTACATCCCCACAGTTGGGTGAGACAATTTTAATAAAAATTTCATAATATTTACAGATATCTCCTGTCAGATTTGTTTCCCGAGATAACTTGACTAATACAATGGGCAATAGGCTTTAATGTGCATTATTTAAGGATGTGTTCTGCCATGGAGAGTGCAAGGAGATCCTACTGCTTTTAAGTTACTGTTTTCTTGATTTGGTGCACACCCTCTTATTACAATGCTTTCACTCTTTTCTTGAATTTTGATAAAAATGTTTCGGTTCTTGCTGGTTGCTCAAAGCTTCTGTGGGGGTACAGAGTACTCGAGCTTCTCACTCTGCCATTTTGATCAGGGCAGGGCCTTCTCACTCATTTTGAAAGACAGTTTTGCCAGATATTATTCTTGGTTGGCAGTTATTTTCTTCTAGTATTTTGAATATGTTGTCCAACTGTCTTATTACCACCTTCATTTCTGATCAGATATTAGCACTCATTCTTATTGAGGCTCCCTTGTGCATGACACCTTACTTCTGTCTTCTAGTTTTCAGGATTCTTTTTCTCTAGCATTTGATAGTTTGATTATAATGTGTCTAAGTGGGGGTCTCTTTCAGTTTATCCTGTTTGGTGTTGGTTGAGCATCTTGCATGTGTACATTCATGTCTTTCATTAAATTTGGGAAGGTTTCGTGCCATTATTTCCTTGAAATTACTTTCCGCTTTTTTCTCTCTTATTTGTCCTTTTTGGACTCCAATAATGTTTATAATGGTGTGCTTGATGATGTCCCAAATGTGCCTTAGGCTTTTTTCACTTTGCTTCATTCTTTTTTCTTTCTTTTCCTCACATTGAATAGTTTCACTTATCTTATCTGCAATCTGCTGTTGAACCCCTCTAGCAATTTTTTATTTCAGTTATTGTGGTCTTCAGCTCCAGTATTTTGTTTTGGGTTCTTTTTATAGTTTCTTTCTCTATTGCTATCCTCATTTTATTCATAAACAATTGTCCTGCATCCTTTATTTCATTGTCTGTATTTTCCTTTAGCTTTTTGAATATATTTAAGACCATTTTAAAAAAGTCTTTGTCTTGTATGTCAAAAATCTATTCTTCATTGATGATTTCTGATATTTTATCTTGCTCTTTTGTTTGGGCCATCATTTTCTGTTATTTTTGTATGTCATGTAATGTTTTATAGCACACTATTCATTTTTTATATTAACATTGGAAATTAGTTCTTAAGATGTCTGTTCTTCAAGTTTTTGTCTAACTAATGATATGGCAGAAATTTCCTTGAATCCTAGGAGATAACAAAAACAAACTAGAAAACAAATACACCTTTTGTAATCTTTGAGGTTGGCTCGGTGTTGATTAATGCTCTTTTTCAGAGTTTAACCCTCCTAAGAGTGAACTTATGAAAGATCTGATCTTCTCTGAGCATGTATCTTGTCCTAGGAATGCACTCTTTAGAATTCCCCTGTTTACTTGGATCTGAATGCTCCTTCTTATCCTTATAAAGTAGTCTTTCCTCCTAGTCCTTTGTGCTCTAATGTATGTCTTACAGCCCATAATTTCTTGCCCCAAGCTGCTGCTATTTGTTTGTTTCATAGACTGATTTAGCTGCAAGCAGCTTCTGTGTACAGGGCAGGTTCTGGAATGGTGAGCCAGAAATTAGTATCATGGTTCAGTCCTTCATAAATAGACTGATATAGACATACATGCACCCTAGTATGTGCATAGGGTTTACTCTCCTCCTTCCAGAACAAGGACCACAGACCCATACTCAGAGCACAGGCTGGCACTATATTGAGCCTGGGAGAGGTTTGGGGAAGGGCCAGCAATGGTACCAAAAGGCTTGCCTATAATTTCTAAATTTTACTTTTCTTGATCTGACATTTGCCCAGTTACTGCAACCCTGTTTTCTGGAGCCCTGAGAAGGATGGTTCTGCCACTTTTTGCTAGTTGTTTCAAAATACTGTGAGAGTACTGAACTCTGGAGCACCTCACTCCACCTACTTGGTGATGTTACTCCCTGAGCTTGTTAGATTTGGCTTTTGTTCTTTATAAAACCATATGACATTCATAACCCACTCAACCATATATGTTTTACCATTTAAATCACAGAAAAATAATGAAGGTTTTAGAACATGGGAAACTCTGAATAAATATTTTTAAATCATTTTATCATTAGATGAGTTGATTTGTAGTGAAGACATTCCTCCTAAGTGGCACATTTATGCTATTTATTCGTAAATGGTTGCAAGTCATATTATTCCTTAAGGATCAGATGGATGCCATGGATCCTTTCTCATGTATGCATATATATAAACATAGAAAGATATGTTTCAAACTATGTAAAGTGCTTTGTTATCCCCTTGTATTCCAAAACTCAACCCATTAGCAATAATAGATTTTTTTAGCAAACAAGAAGTAATCTCAAGAGGGGCCAGAACTCATTATGCAGTGCTTGCCCCCTCTGTGGTGAGCGCTCATGAAGGTTTCACTTACAAGATGGGAAATTTCCCAGGCAGCAGTTTATTTCTCCCAGGACGTTCTTTATCAATAGCATTTGATTTGGAGCAAAGAGTGCAAATTTGGAGGGAAACAAAAAATGAATCACCAAAGGGTGATTATGATTACATGAATGTATCCTAGCTGTCCTAAGGCATTCTGAAAATTGGTCCTCCTCGCATCTGCAGTAATGTTCTGTCTCCTTATTCTCTGGGATGTCCCTGTATTTGGTGACAAAAGCCACTTGGGAAAAATTTTAATCTCAGTAATGACTTGACTCAGGATTCTGGAGAGTTTCCCTGCCAAGGTACCCACAATACACCAGAACTGACAAACTTATTTTTCTTTTAAGATTAGAATTATTTTTAATTTGATTTTAAGTCACGAAAGCAATAATGACATTTTAAAAATAGGAATATGCTTGATTGATTCTAGGGTCTAGAGGGTTTGAGGAACTATTGGAATTAGGGTACCTCAGAAAAGTGTTTTTTCCAAAGTAAGTAGTTTTGTTTTGCATATGACATTTTAAAAAGAGAATTTATGTGCCACCAGACTTTATTTGCAAACTCTCTATTTATCCATAATGTATTCATCATTGCTGTGCACATTCATGTTTATAGTTACAGCATATCATCTTGTGGTCTACATTTTTCAATTAACATTTAAAGTTATTTTCTGATTGAACCCAGTAATTTTAATTATACCTAGAGTTGCATTAAAAATACAGAAATTGACTGATATATTTTTCAGCAACAACTTATATATTTTCAAGTGCTAACTTATTTTGAAAAATCAATATCATTGCTTATTATTTGTTAGAAAATTCTGCAGTAGTCATTCTCAGATCACTTCACAATCCTACTTTTTTTTTTCCCAACAATAGGACATTTGGCAAGATTCTGAATTCATGGGTCAATTCTGCAATAAAAATATTTTGAAAGAGATTTTTTCCCCCAGCTTTAATTTCTGATAGGAACTCTCCAGTTTTCTCACTTTGATTTTAGTATTTTTATAGTGACATTGTAAGAAATTTAATGTTGTTTAAGGAACTAGAAACCGAAGATGTGATACATCATGTGTTCTACTCATTTTACTCTTATGCATAAGGGTTTGGATGTTTATTTCATTGAATAACTTATCCAAGCATTAATATTCTATTCCCCTTGAATCTCCTCTTTCTTGTAAAGAATTTCCTGTCTGCTTTCCTGTTTTAGTGATTATTCCTACTCTGAATTTTCTTGTGCACATCAATGCTGGAGTTCAACTGAAGTTTCCTCTAGAGTGATTACAGACATGAGATTCATCTAAGTGGAGTTCACTCATGTTGTTTAAGGATAAATTATAAATGAAGGTATTTCCACATTGATTTCACTGACATAGAATTTCTCCTCTGTGTGAGTTGTACTCTCTGACTGAAGTGTTTCCCACATTTATTACGTCCATAGGGTTTCTCGCCAGTGTGAGTTAACACACGTTGAGTCAATATATAGCTGTGAGGGAAAACTTCCCCATACTTAGTTTGCTCAAAGGGACTCTCCTGAGTGAGGTCTCTGCTATGGGAAGGAGATGTGAGGCTGTTAAAGGATTGTCCTCATTCATTCATTTCTGTATGTTTGCATCCTGGGCTGATGATCCAGTGAAAATCTCTAGTTAAATTTTTCACCATGTTAGTTACATTCACATGAAGTATTAATCTTCTGAATGCATAGAGATTTTCCTCTTTGTAGCATCTTTACTGCAGAGATATTTGAGTCATTTTAAAGACATTTAAAACATTTGTTATGTTTCATACAAATGAGCCATGTTTATGCAATTGTCCTTTTATTAGAACACAGGTTATAGTTTAAGTACAGGCTAACTTCTTCCCTTAATTCAAATTATTCAAAACTTTTTTTGTGGGGCAATGCTTAAACTAAACTATAACTACAGTCATGTGATTTTGCTGACTTGCTAACTTATCCCATTTTCAGCTCTCTAATGCGGAAGACCAGGGTTAACTACCATGAAATTTGCCATTAGTATGTAGTTTTATTGGTTCTTCCTGTGTATATATTGAATGAGTATTATTTCTTGTTTGGTACAATCACTTTCCCTACTTGAAATAGTTGGGAAAAAAAAAAAAAGATACGAATCAAATGGTATTGTTGACGGAGAGGGTTCTTGTTCGATTGCAGGAAAAAATTCAACGTCCTGACTAAGCAACAAGACAGTCTATTGAACAACAGTGTTACGGAAGGAAAGTAGGAGCAAATGAATGGGGCATGTGCTGAGGTACTTGGGTAGCCTCGATCTGGAGAACCACCTGGAGGAGTTGTTAGTTGACATCTTTTAAGTCCTTGGGCAAGGGGCCGGTTACTAAATAAGTTGAGCCATTGTCCATTGTTTGTGTAACCTTAGGCTTCTATTTCTTGCAAGCAGGTATCTTTCCCAGAAACTTCGTAACTTGTCTGTTGCTGGTCTTTCCACATGTAGGGGTCTTTAAATATGTGACTCTTCACATGTCCCAGGGTTCCCTATTCTCCTACTTCAATCCCTACTTCTCTGATGTGCAACCCAAAATCTTTTGGAGAAGTGGACTGGAGGTCTCATCTTCTGTAACTGCTTCCTGCTGACCAGAACTGTAGTCCTACCTACTCTGAGTTGCAGTCAGAGGTGTCCCTGCTACTGGGTCATTGGGGCATGGGGTTATAGGGGTTTCTGGGTAGTGCGGAGTTCAAGAGGGGCATATCACTGGACTAGTAGGAAACTATCTTGTACTGCTTGGTTCTGCCACCGAACAAAAAACTGAAGGCTTTGTAGGATGCAAGGGGCAGAGGTCAATGCAAGGAATATTAAGCCTAGGGAAATTGAGTGGTGCAAGAAATGATCAAATAGTTGGCCAGGAAAAGCCAGCGAGAAACTCCAGGTTTTTAGCCACCTCCTTGAGGCAGGTGGCTTGATCTGTTAGGCTTCAGATGTCATTTAGGATTTCTGATGACTGGTTGATACAAAAACATCATTCTTCCTTGAGGAACATACAGTGCTCCTCCCTGAGCAGCATTTAGCAAATCTAGGGCTCATTGTTTTTGAAGGACTACAGCAGCTAGGGAATCTCCTGCTATTTTAGCCATAAGATGCTCATGGCTGTGGCTTCTACCCCTTGTGCTAGTTCCCATGAGAGGTTGTAATGGAATGTATGACTGGTTGTGAGCTCCCCCCCACACCCCCACTAATCCAGCTCCCACTAATGAAGTGAAGATAGGGATAAGGACTGGGAGAGGAACCCTCTTCTGGCGGGACTGGGAGGTGTGATAGGCCAAGAGAGGGACAGACTCTGAACTGTTGATGAAGTATATTTCTGGGCTTAGGAAGACTAAGGAGCACAGCCCCGTCCAGTTAGCAGGGAAGGTTAGATATATAGAGGTCCTGCAGAGAAAAAACAGGCCCTCTTTTGCCTCCAGAGTAGAGCGGAAGGGGATGGTGGCTATATGGCTGCAAACTGAAGTCATGCACCCAGCTGGCTGGTTTCCCTGTCCCTGTCCACAAGTGGATTTGCCTTTTTGGTGCTAGAAGCTGAATTCTGGACAGGGCCATTCTGGCTGCAGTGACGGAGGTGAGAGGGGGTGTTATTCCAAGTTTCAGTTTATTCCCCTCTTTCTTGCATAGAAGTGTCCCTGGTCTCCCCTTACCCCCTGCATTCTTTTGCTCCCAAATGAATCTACTGTTTCCATTGACAAAGCTGTTGACAGGCAACACTGGCCATTTAAGATGGTGGTTTTTAAGAAAAAACTTGGGATTGGGTCAATTCTGGCAGTACTAAATTTCTGCAGAACAGTTTGTATGGGATTGGTTTAGAAAGAAGGCTTCAGCTTCATCAAGGTATGGCTTCCATAAAGTAAGTTCCAACTGTACACATGGCTTTTGTGGTGCGGCCATCGGGTGCCCTTGGGCTCGGGATTTATTATTGTTGAGCCTGTTTTGTGACATCTCGATGTTCCAGTGATGATACTTGAAGCCGATATGGATGTTGGATCTACAGAGGGTTTTATTTAATTGTCCTATGGATTTGCCGTTGGTGACATTAGAGGCCATACAAAATGCAAAAGATTGGTTGCTTGCAAGGGAAACATGATGGATAGCCCTATCGATGGGTGGGGTTTTGCCTTTAGGCATTTGGTTTAGAAGAAATGGGAGTACCTCAGGGAAGTTATTTAGGGCATCCCACTAGTAATACCTCCATGGGGCTTGGTATTCAACTATGGGATGGAGAGTTAGATTGGCAAGTGCCCAATATTTATTCTCTGCTGCCCAGGCAATGGTTTTGAGGTACTGGTGCATGCACAGCCAACAGTTAATAAGGTTATAGATTGTGACTGCATGCTGAACTATAGATTGCAACGGGACCTGTTGCTTTTTGAACCTAAAGAGTTGGGAGGAGAAGGGTGTAGGGGTCATAATTACTGGATTTTGGGTTTTTGTAAACAACTGTATCCATCAAGGAAGGGTTATTAAAGCAGTTACAACAGTAGTGGCCACAAGCAGTAGACAATCCCAATAGGGGCTGTTGTAGGGTAGGGGTTTCAAGGCAGGTACTATCTGATATTTAGCTTTTGTTTTTTGAAGAGTCTATGTAGGGTGGCTGGAGTCTTTTGAATATGTAGTTTTGGTCCTCTATTGGCTCACGGTTGTAGGATGGTTGTTGTTCCACGGTTTTTGAGGATGGGGTGGGGGCTGGCTTGACTCTGGAAATATGAATCCAAATTTTATGGTTAGCAACTTTTACAGCATTTGGGGTTGCTAGGTAAGGCCATCATAGGGGCCATTCCATACTGGGTCCAATGCTTGTTTTGGGTGGGATGAATTCCAGGTTTTTATATATATGTCTGATCTCCTGGAGAGATCTTGTCTGCTTCTAGATCTTGTAAGGCTGGGGCGGGAAAAAGTTTATTTACATTGCCCACTGAGTACCTTTTGGGACCTGTTTGAGCTCCTGGTAGAAATTAAATGTAGCATTAATTTCAGAGTCAAGCATTAGGGCATGAGTGAGGAATGGATGGCCATACTGGAGCTCATACTATGAAAGCTGAAGTTTAGCCTGAGGGGCAGTTCTGAATCTGAGTAGGACAATGGGCAACTTAAATGAGTTTCCTGGGCCATTTTAGCTAAGATTTTCTTAAGTGTTTGAGTGGCCCTCTCAACTTTGCCTGACTACTGACATCACCAAGCACTATGCAAAAGGTATTTGATATCCAAGGCTTTACTGATGGCTTACATGATTTGTGAGATGAAAGCTGGGCCATTGGCACTCTGCAGTAAAATTTCGGAGGCCAAACCTGGGGATAATTTCTTTTAGTAGAGCCTTCACTAATTCTTGAGCTCTTTCTGTTCTGCTTGGGAAGGATTCTACCCATCCAGTGAATGTGTCCACCATGACTAGAAGGAACTTATGCCTTTGGCTCGGAGTCATTTGTGTAAAGTCAGTTTGCCAGTCCTACCCTGGATACATTCCCTGCCATTGAATAGGTGTAGTTCAATTCAGTTCCCTGGTGTGACTCCTTGGTATGGATTATTTACTAGGCATGTTGGGCAAGCCTGAATTACTTGGTGTAGGGTTTGTAAATGGTTTGAGGAGGCAACCAGAGTTTCTAATTCTACAAGAGAGACATCCCACCTCTGATGATTTGTTGAGTGAAATTGGCTTACAAATTTCCAAGTAAGGGCCTGGGGTAACCAAATATTTTGCTATTTTACACACAATCCTGATGGCTGGAGTTCAAATCCCTGGTTACAGGCTGACTTATTGTCCTCTGGGCTTTCCTGGGGATTTTCAGGTAAAGAGGGAATTTCTGGGATAAGGCTAAGTGATCTGGCTGGGGCTAAAGCCTTTCTGGTAAACAGGTTAGCAGTTACCCATTCTTGTGTGTTTTCTCTCCACTTCCACTGAACAAGTGGGGTTTCTTCAGTGGGTCTCTGTGCTGCTTGCTTGCTAGTCTGTTGCCCAGTGCTATAGTGCTGTTTCCTTTTTGATGCCCTTTACAATGCATGATAGCTACTTTAGAGGGTAGGGCTAAGGCTTCTATGGAATGGTTTATTTCCTTGCTATGTTTAATGGGGTATCCGTCCAAAGTAAGGAATCCCCTTTCCCTCCATATGCCTGCATGAGCATGCACTACCAGGAAAGCATACTTAGACTCAGTATAGATTTTGACAGGTTTTTTTTTTTGCGAGCTCTAGGGCCCTTGTGAGGGTTATAAGCTTGGCCTTTTGGGCTGATGTTCTTGTGGGTAGGGGAGTTTAGCTTCTATAGTTCCCTGGAGAGAGACTATGGCATATCCTGTAACTCTAGCTCCAGATTTGTTAATGAAACTCGTTTTTGGGTGAGTTCAAAGATGTTTCAGACAAGTTAGCTCTTGCTGCATGAGAAAAATTTAGAACCATTGAACAGTCATGGCTTAATGGTTCCCATAAAGGATCAACCAGCAAGGTAGCTGGGTTTAAATAGAGCAGGGCTTTATTGTGAGACTTGAGTTTTCCAGTAGTTTGATTTGGAATTTAAGAATTCTTGCTTCTAGAAACCACTGGGGTCCTTTGGTTTATAGAAGCTTCTGCAGCGAATGTGGTGTTTATACAGTGAGTGATTGCCCCCAAGGAAATTTGGAAGCTTCCTCACTAGGAAGAAAGTGGCTGCTGCTGCTTGGAGGCACAGAGGCCAATCCTGAGCTGCCTGGTCCAAATTCTTAGAGAAATAGGCAATGGGTGGGGGGGTATCCCCAGTGAACTGGACCAGGACACCCAAGGCTACCCCAGTCTCTCAGAGACAAATGGGGTGAAGGGCTTTTGGACATTTGGCAGCCCTAGGGCCAGTGGGTTGGTCAGAGCTGTTTTTAGACCATAGAATGCTCTTGGTTTAGTTTCTTTCTAGTCTAGATTATCAGGTTCCTTATTCTTAAAAGCTTCGTACAGTGGTTTTGCAATTTCCCCATACTGGGGAATCCAGATGCAGCAGTAGACAGTGATTCCAAGGAATGTGTGGAGTTCCTTCATGTTAGAGGGTGCGGAATCTCCAATATGTCTTGTGTCCTACTAGCGGTGATAGACTGTGTGGTGGGAGTTAACTGGAATCCCAAGAATTCCACCTTTTGTTGGGATATTTGGGCTTTCTTGGGTGAGACTCTATAGCCCAGGTCACAGAGAAAGTTTCAAGTGGTGACCATGTGGGAATGTGAGTCTTCTGCTGAAGGACTACAAATTAAGAGATCATCTACATATTGCAGAATTCCTCCCCTCAGTAATTCAAATTGTTGCAGGTCCAGTTTCAGGATATTTCCTAATAAGTTTGGGCTATCTCTAAATAAATCCCTGCGGCAAGACAGTCCACGTGAGTTGCTATGTGGGGCTGCCTGCCCGTTGAAAGGCAAATAGGAGCTGCCTGTTTTTATGAATTGGCATAATGAAGAAAGCATCCTTCAGGTCCAAAACTGTGAACCAGTGTGCCTGCTGGTATCTGGTTAAGAATAGTATATGGGTTGGGTACCACTAGATATATTGGATAGACGAATGAATTTATAGCTCTTAAGTCCTGTACTAACCGGTAAGTGCCATCCTATTTCTGGACTATGAGGATTGGGGTGTTACATGGGGATTGGCAAGGTTTTAAGATGCCAGCTTTCAGGTACTTTTAAAATGAGAGGTTTTAGCCTTTCAGTGGCTTCAGGCTTAAGTGGATACTGTTTTATCTGAGGGAATGATCCCTGAAATGGCTATTTTATTTGAATTGGGGGTCTATGAGCTATTACCCATGGTTGGGAGGTGTCCCAAACCACAGGATTGACTTCTGATTCCAGTAAAGGGGTTTTGGGGGGGAGCTGCTGGGCAACTGACCATGACAAAAGATCTTTGAGATTCTGTGACTAGTTGTATTGACAAGTTAAACCGCCACATAATGCCCCTTCCATATAGTGTTGTGAGGCAACTTGGCTCCAATAAGAACTCAAGGCAGAATATTTGCCCCTGATTAATGCACAGCAATTTGGGAGTGAAATAACAGATTCTTGGTCGTCCTTTGACTACTATGGTTTTGCACGAATTTCCCAAAAGTGCCCCCTAAATTCAGTTAAGACAGAGTAAGTTGCTCCATTATCTAATAAGAAAGAAATAACCTTATGTGCCACCTCAGGGTTCACCTTCAGTTCCTCCAGTGATAAACAGATAGGCTGGATTGGAGTGGGGGAGGTCCTGGGACATCCTTATTCATTGGTGTTCATGTTTTCCATATCCACCAGGGCTATGGCTTGATGGACCCTGATCCTGCCTCTCTGGGCAATCCCCTGACCCCATGCCGGTGCGTGCTGGGCAGTTGTGCACCCAGTGTCCCATGTGGTGACATCTGGGGCAAGGTGTTGGTGGGGCAGTTCCCCTGCTCCCACCATTTGAGGGTGGCCCAGGAAAGTCCCTCCACCAGTGTCCTGGTTGCCTGCACTGGAAACAATTAGGGGTTTTACCCTTTAGATGAGCAGGGTGGGAGGCTACTCTTGGTTGTTCCTGCAGAGCCACAGCAAGGAGTTTAGCTTATTTCTTTATTTTATGGACCAGGTCAGGTTATTGAATACTGAAAAGGCAGAGTCTAAAAACTCATTAGTAGGGGACGGGGGACCCAAAGCTAGTTTTTGGAGTTTTCTCCTAATATCTAGAGCTGACTGGCTGATAGAATGGTTGTTCAGAACAATTTTTCCCTCGGCTAACTCAGGATCCAGGTTGTTGAACTGCTAGAGGGCCTCCACTAAGCTGCCTTGAAACAGTGATGGATTTTCTTTTTCTCCCTGTGTAATTTCTTTAAGTTTATTAAAGTTAATTGTTTGACTATATACTTTTTCATCCCTTCAAATTAAACAGATTAACATAGGGTCTCATTCTCTTAGGCCTCCCCTTGTCTGATACTCCCAGCCAGGGTCCTGGGTAAGAATGGCAATAATCCCCCACTGGGCGAGTTTGGGGTTGGTCTCTATCCATACTATCAGCATGTTTTCTGCCCTCTGCCCAGATTCAGGCCTTTTCCTCAGGGATGCAACATGCAGAGAGAATAACCTGAATATCTTTCCAAGAGAGGTCATACAAGAGGGTCAGAGAAACAAATTCCTCCAAAAACTTCGTGGGGTCCTCTGAAAACCAACCTAATTGGTATTTACACTGGGCCAAGTCTGCCAGGGTGAAGGGGACATGAACTTTGAGAGTTCCCCTTCCCTGTTTGCTCTCTCCCAGAGTGGACACAGTGGAGCAGAAGGGGTGTAGGCAGTGCCACTTCGGGTATGGGAGGAGAGGTTAAGGGATTAGGTGGGAGCTCTGGAATATACCGGGTGGGCGGGAGGAGCAAAGGGGAAAGTTCCTCTTGCTTAGGTTCAAGAAGGGTCCAAAGAGCTCAGCACAAAGACAGGTGGGGAGGGGGAGGACAGGCTAATTAGAGACAGTCCTCACTGTTACTGTTATTGGGGTGATCAGGGCTGTCCCCTTTGGAGGAGGGCTTGTCCTGTTCCCCTCTTACTTGTTTCTGATAACAAATGTGACATGTGCCCCACATTTTGGGATTTTGATAAAGGACTATAAAGAGTTGGACATAGGGAATCTCTCCCCATTTCTTCTGCTTCTGGCAGAGGAGATCTAACTGGAGGATTGTATTCCAGTTAAGAGACCTGTTAAGGGGCCAATTTTCACTGTCTTCTAGGCTGTAATGGGGCCCAGCCTTATTACAGAGGAAGATAAGTTTCCATTTGTGAAGTTCATTGGTTGGAAGGTCCTGCCAGTTTGCAAGGATGCATCCTAATGGGATGTCACTCACTGGCTTAGATTAGGAACTGCCCATGTTTAGGAAGAAGGAATAAGAGGAGAGTCAGGGATCCCACTTAAAAGAGCCTGTAGCTCTTGAATCCATCATAAGTATCCCCAGACTAGGATAGCAACAGTGGACACTTGGTGCTGTCTACCACCGTGGACTCAGGGACATCTCCCAGGCCTCCAGGGGCCTGGCCCTGGACAATGTTTTGTCCAGAGAGACCTACCAAATAAGAGGAAGAGAGAGAAAGAGAATGAGAAAAAGACAGAGGTGGACATAGGGCAGGGAGAATGAGAAGATAACTTACTTACCAACTCGATGTTTTGGTACTAACTCTATGTTCAGGTCCCTTCATGGTCACCAAAACTTCTGTTGATGGAGAGAGTTCTTGTTCGATTGCAGGAAAGAATTCAAGGACTGAACTAAGCAACAAGACAGTTTATTGAACAGTATTAGGGGAGTAAAACTATTTAAAGCACATGAGGGGCCTGGGGAGCATATTTCAAATATTGGTCCTTACATGGGTAAAGGATGTGAAATAGAAGAAAACTCTAGCATATAGATAAATGTCTTAGGATAATGTTAATTAGGAATTATTTTCAATATTTAAATTAGATAAATAAAATTGGCTATTGAAGAGTTAATGAGAGGAGACATAATCAAAAGGAAAAGACCCGTGATAAAGGCCAAATGATGTAGACATGAAAATTGCTTTTCTGTGGTCAAGAAAATGACGACACAATATGAGGAAGTTTTCCCCAATGGCCTCTCATGTTTTCTGACCTCAAAAGTCATTTAAGGAAATCTCCGTTCGGCTTTACCAAGGACCTATTCCCTCACTGACAAGGCTCCTCTTCATAATGAGCACCTGTGCCTGGAATTCCTTCGAGTCAGGCCTTGGGGAAATCCTCTTCTTTTGATGGCTCCTCTCCTTGCTGCAACTTGGAAATCACATTCAATTTGCAGAATGAAACCCTAGATGTGGGAAAATTTACATGAATTTATAGGTATATGCTGAGGACAGTGCATTATATTCAAGTCCACAGCAGGCTACCAGGAATGAACAATATGAACATTGAAGGGCAGCACAGTAAACAGCCCCTTGAATGCTGGAAACATTGACGATTCTCCCTAATGCTGGGCCCAAAGACAATTAGGACTTCTACTTACTGGTGTCCATGCACAAGCTCACAGAGTGCAGAATGCACAGTGTTTCCGTCTGGGAGTAATTAAATGTTTCCACAGTGAGGTTAGTGTTATCTAAGAAGAGCACAATAATTGTAAACTCTACCAGAACAATTTAATTTCTGAGTGGAAAGGAATATTAGGATAATGCCTGTTATTTTTACTATTGTGCTTTATTACTGTGGTCTCAAATTCCAGCTTACTGTTTAGAGAAGAGTAGTTATTTGGTAAATTTTTAATCCATTCATTCAAGCTATATTGAGTTTCCTATATTTTTCAAGGAAGACGTAAAATAGTGGTCAAGACGTTTACATTCTCCTGGGGTAACTAAATAATACATTTATAAATAAATAATACTCATCCAAGTTGTTGTAGGCATTATGAAAGTGTTGTGTTAGTATATGAGCCTTCTTAGTAGAATGGAGTGAAGTAATTAAGAAGGATATTGTTGAAGTTTAAGAACTATATGATTGTTGTCTGGCATAGGGTGTTCATAGTGAAACTGGAGAAGGAAATGGATGGATAAGAGGGATGCGCAGAAGGCAGAATTAACAATACTTGATAACTTATTTTTTTCTTAGCTATTATTAAGCATAGATCATGTCCCAGGTCTTGTGCTAGGTTGTGGACATACAGTTTTGAAAACATGCCATTTTTTTGCTCTTAATGTATTTAGATTCTTGATAAAGAAATTATTGTTAAGTTACAAATTGTGCGTGGAGGGAGCTTCCGAGAGGACCTGTGTCACTAAGCATAGTGACACACTTGGGCGGAAGAAGGGAATGTCACAAGACCAGAAGCTCTCAGGGTGACAGCACGTAGTGGGAGGAGAAAGGAGTGTGCGGCTGACCGGGGAGGCACCACCAACTGAGCAGAGCTGGGGGCCCTTACTTCAGAGTTGGGGCTGAGTGGACCACGGCCACAGTAATGGATATGCCTTACCCAGGACCCTTGGGAAGTGACAGCCATATAGAATACTACAAAAAGCTAATCTCCTTTCTTATTTTGATGCCTTCATTATGATGTCTAGCAACTCTGTGAAGCTGGAGAAGAGGAATTTTGGGATATCAGGCTCTGTGGGCATGGCTAGCAAGCCCCATTCATGCTGGAAAGTTATAGAAGGCTTTGAGAGGTGGGTTTACAAGCCCAGGTCTTTTCAATCTGCTTCGAATTTCCGTTCCTGACTGTAGTATACCCATTACCAGAGGGATCACCAACATGACTGGGAATTTCCTGTAGTGGATTATGAAAGGAACAGCAATGCCTGGGAACCTCATTTTAAAATCCCAAAATGTGCTGCCACCACCTGTGTACAGAGCTTGGGTCAGGGGAATTGAGATGTGGTGGGGAGCTTAGCCCTGTAGATTGTTGAGTCCAGACTCTGTCAGGGCCTCCATGCTACTGAGAGCGAGCACAGCCTCTCCCCAGCAGACTTTGGCTCCCAGCTTCTCCAAAGGAAAGTAGTGAGCTGCTGTATCCTCTGTGGATGAGAGTAAGGAATTAATGGCCCCCACACTGCCGAAAAAAGTGACTTGAAGGAAATTGGAATTGTTCTGCATGACATTGCAATGATGGATACAAGCCATTGTACATTTTGTCAAAACCTATAAAATTGTGTGGTGCAAAGTGTAAAACATGATGTAAACTATATACCATGGTTAATAGCAATACTTCAATATGTGTCAATCAATTGTAACAAATGTACCACAGTAATGAAAGATGTTGTTAATGGGGGAAAGTGTGGGAATGAGAGGGGGGTCTAGTATATGGGAATCCCCTCTATTTTCAATGTAACATTTATGTAATCTAAAGCTTCTTTAAAAATAGTAATAGTAATTTAAAAAAACTAATAAGGACTTAGCCAAAAATGATTGGTCACATCTGTGAATTGAGCGATGAGCATCCTCACAAAGAAAAGGAAATTTGAAAGTACACTGCAATATATGGCAGAACTGACTCAAAGAGAAAGGATGGGAAACATGTCACACATCATAAGCTCACTGTTAATGAAGCGGCTACCCAGCTCCCTGTGAAGGACAATACCCTGCTGACAGAAGAGATGAACGTTTTGCCCTGGAGCTATCTGCCCAGGGCAGATTTCTCGGGAAGTCACCTATAAATATACTTAAAGAACCACTAAGTCATAATGTGGAGAAAGAGAATTAAAGTGGAGGATGGGTTTCCAGATATCTAGGATCCCACTCAGACACTCTTCCAGCAGGCTAAAGCTAAGAGCAAAGAACTTGCAGCTCTTGGTTCACAGCAGCCTGAAAGGTGATATAGTAAAGCTGATGGAGTTCCTTTGCACCCAAGCTGGCTGTGAGAGACTATAGTATGCTGAAAGACCCTAATGGCTTGACATCTGATAATACCTATGGACAAGGAGAAAGACCTTTGAATCTCCGAATACCTAGTTTACAGAACAGACAACCCCATCATTTTGTGTGGGATGGAGATCTGAGTAGACTTTACTCCAGTGAGACAAAATCCCGCTCACCAAATAGCCTTGGAGTTTAAAAGACTACCTTCACTCAGCTTTTACCTTAGAAAAGATAGACATCAAAACAAAGCCTGAAGATTCAAGATAGCAGTGATTTTTCTACTGTCCTCTGGAAATGGCATCAGATATAATGATAACGCTCCATCATGGAAATAAACCTTAATAACCAATGTTGCTTCATTACATTATTGTACATTTTTACAATTTATATTGTAAGTATTTGTTTTTTAAGAATGAATAATGTATTTGTGTAATTTATAAAAGTGAAATCTAGATGGTAGACCTGTTTGGTCCATAGATGTGGATAAAGTTTATTTTACTTGAAATTTCATTGTCTACTTTGAAAGCATTTAGAGTAAATATTATTAAATGTCAGAGTTTTGAATCTTTGGAACCATAAAAAAGAAATTTTAGGTGATGTAGATATTGGCAGGTTGCAATGATTTTGGAAAAATGGAAAGTAAATACTCATTTTAAGCCAGGAAACATTCCGTAGATTCAGTATTTGATAAAAATGGTTTCTGTTTTACAGGCACTTATAGCATTCACTCATGTAATGGCATTTTTACTAGTATAATCAGAACACATCTACACAATTAATAAATAATGGAAGAAAGTTTAAAAAATGAGCAATGAAGTTAAAATCTCTCTTACCTAGTTAACCCAGATTGCATTATATAATTGCTACTTAAAATATAACAAAAATAGGAAGCTATTTCTCAGAGAACTTGAAACAAATGGACTGATATGTAAAAGTCTTGATTGAATATTAATATTTTAGAATGTGTTAAATACATTAAGACATAGTAAGTTAGCCTTAAATGTGATAAGGATGGTGAATGTTAACAAAGGCTGTAATGGAGTAAGTATCATTTTGTATCTAGAAATTCTTCTCTGTGTACAGGAGTCAGAGAGAGATTAGATGGTCTTATAGGGGAATGTCTTCCCATCCAAACCATCACAAGTAGGAACAATTGCTGCATCCACATTTGCAGGCATATTTCTATGAATATTAGTTGACACCTAAATTCATTATTTATTTTACAACTTCATTTTTGTACACCTGTTAGATTTATGAGTTGTTTTTTCTAAAAATTTATTTTAATTTGAAAGTATTGTTTTTAATTATATGCATATATATGGGATATACTTAAATGTTAATAATGCACTTGCTTACTTATAAATGAGAATTTCACATTGGAAACCATAGTTGTAAAAATACAAATATGATTTCTGCCAGTTTGCATTTTTCTCTTCTGGTTCAAGAGGGGAAGATATTTGAAAGATTTACCTACTTGCTACAGATTCATCTAAACCCAGACATTGCTGAGAAGAGCATATTGACTTGGAATATGTGTTTTGTGTTTTCACTTCATCTCTGCATCATAGCTATGAAAAACTATGGTCATATATTATACTAAATTTATCAGCCAAATATTAGAAGAAATGTCTGCACTGTAGTCTCTGACCACAGTCACATACATAATTGCTTTTTCATTTTGATTGATAGTAGAGCTTTACAATAGGAATGCCTGTAAACAACTTTTATACTATTAAAAGGCTTTTTCCCTTTCTAAGTGTTTTAATCGCACCATAGTGTTTTGCCCACTGAAGAAGCCTTTTATGGACCTTGCAACTTTGTTGCTAATTGAAGTTGATTATTGTAGTTGTATTCACTGTGTGCAGAAATAGTATGATTTAAATAGAATGTCCAGCCTCCCTGGCACAGAGGGATTACTACCAAGCACCAATTAATAATGCAATTGGCAGAAGACCTCAAATAAAAGGAGGAAAGAGTAAAGAAAAACGAGTTTATATGGCTAAGAGACTTCAGAGTAGGTTGGGAGGTCATCCCAGAGGTAATGCTTATGCACATCTCAGCAGGATCTCATAGACTGCCAAAGTGGATACTACCCCAAATAGTGGGGCTCCTGAGGGCTCTGGAGACACCCAGGTCCTATGGTCAGGGCAGATAGCTCCAGAGTTTTGTGCCTTGCTAGTGGGCCCTACTTTGGAGTTTGTGCTCTTGAGAGTGACAGTGTTGGACTCAGTTATGGCTTTCCTTCACATGGCTTATCTGACCCTTCTATTTAAACCTATACTTGGTGCTGGAGTTTGTAAGTGTACATCCAAGAGACTGGAATCTTTGGGATGTCCATGTGCCAGCTAGGCCCTGAGCCTCAGTGGAGTTGCAACACCTGCTCTCCAGTTCATTGGACTCACCCAGGACAACTAACAAGGAGGTGAGGATTGACAACCACTATACCAAGGAAATGAGAGAGCCAACAACTGCAAGCAAGAGAGTCCCATCCATCGGCTGTATGGGATTGAAGCCCCCTCTCAATTAGAGGTGGAGTGGACATCACCATCCCAGAATCCCCAGGACTAAGAAATGAACTATGGACTAGAGTGGACTTCCTGATATTCTACTATAGACTTATTGTGATTCTAGCGATGGGAAAAATTACAACATTGATGTGGAGGCAGTGGCCACTGGAGGCTCTGGGGGCAGGGAGAGGAAAAAACAGGTGTAATACAGGGGCTTTTTCAGGACTTGAGAATCATCCTGAATGATATTGCAATGACAGATATAGGCCATTTTATATCTTCCCATAACCTGCAGAATTGTGTGGGAGAGAATGCAAACTACAATGTTAACTATGGTCCATGCTCAGTGGCAATGCCTCAGGATGCGTTTATCAATTGCAATGAATGTGCACACTAATGAAGAATGTTGTTTATGTGGGAGATGTGGGGAGTGGGGCATGTGTTACACATATTTTTTTTGTAACATTTATATAATCTATCTTTAAAAAAATATATAGAATATCCAGTTTTTAATATTAGCCATAGCATTAGTTAGTATTTCAGTAGTTTCATGAAATGTTTCTTGTATTCTAACCTATACTGAGAACTTTTGTGTTTTTTTTTTTTTTTTAACAAATCAATTTTATTGATACATATTAATAAAGAATAAATCCATCCAAAGTGTACAGTCATTGGTATTTGGTATAATCACATAGTTTTGCATTCATCAGTTCAAGCATTATTAGAGCATTTTCATTATTCCAATAATAATAATAATAATAAAAATAGACAAACAGAAGACTCATTACATCTCAATTTCTCTAGGCTTCCCCTGCTGTAATAGCTGCTGTCCTGTTTCCATCTCTCTAGTTTATTTCTGTTTATATTTTATAAAAACAGTCTTATATATGCAATATTACCCATATTTGTACTTCATTTGAGGTTTCACTATGTTATACGGACCCATGTTATATTTTTTAGCTTTCCTTTTAGTAATGTGCATGTCCTTAGACTTTCAACCATTGTTACACCCATATAATAACACTGCTAGTCACAAACATCATGATGTGCGCTCACCATTTCCATTCATTTCCAAGGATTTTCAAAAAACCCTTTTACCAGTTCTGCACAGATTAACTCTCAGCTTTCCATTCTCTATCCTCATATTTTCTGGTGACCTATATTCTAATTATTAACTCCATGAATTTGCACAATATATTTAGTTTATAATAGCACAATCATAAAGTATGTCTTTTTGTGTCTGGCTTGCTTCCCTCAACAAAATTTCCTCCAGGTTCCTCCATGTTGTCATATGCTTCATGATTTCATTTCTTCTTACAGCTGCAAAATATTCCATTGTGTGTGTACACCAGAGTTTGTTTTTCCAGTCATTGGTTGATGGGCACCTGGGTTGTTTCCAGATTTGGCAATCATGAATAACACTGCTATGAACATCGGTGTGCAGATGTCTGTTCGTGTCACTGCTCTCAGTTCTTCTGGGTATATACCTAGTAGTGGTATTGCTGGGTCACTTGGCAAGTCTATATTCAACTTCTTTAGGAACTGCCAAACAGTCCTTCACAGTGGCTGTGCTATTCTAAATTCCCACCAATAGTGAATGAGCATTCCTATTTCTCCACATCCTCTGCAACACTTGTTGTTTTCTGACTTATTACTAGTGGCCTTTCTAATAGGTGTGAAATGATATCTCGTAGTTTTGATTTGCATTTCCTGAATTGCTAGTGATATTGAACATATTTTCATCTGTTTTTTCACCATTTCTATTTCTTCTTTGGACAATTGTCTACTCAAGTCTTTTACCCATTTTTTAATTGGGTAGTTTGTCTTTTTGTTGTTGAGTTGTAGTATCTCTTGATATATCATGGATTTTAAAGCATTATTGGGTTTGTGATTTCCAAATATTTTCTCCCATGAGTTGGCTTCCTTTTCACACTTTTGACAAAGTCTTTCGAGATCTTTCGAGGTGCAAAAGTGTTGAATTTTGAGGAGGTCCCATTTATCTATTTTTCCTTTTCTTGCTCATGCTTTGGGTGAAAGGTTTAAGAAACTACCACCTACCACAAGATTTTAAAGATGTTTTCCTACATTTTCTTCTTGGAGTTTTATGGTTGTAGCTTTTATATTTAGGTCCTTGATCCATTTTGAGTTAATATTAACTCAATAAAAATTAGAGGTCCTCTTTCTTTCTTTTGGATATGGATAATCTCCCAGCACCATTTGTTGACTCTCCCAGATTGTGTTAGTGCCACTTCTATTCTCTTGTTCAGACAGACTTCAGAATGAAGAAACGTGACCTCAGTACAATCAAACTTTATTTAATCACAGGTCAGTGTTGCAGCTTGAACTTGGTCAGTGCGAAGATGGAAATGCCCCCTGGTGTTATAGCTCAGGCCTAGCTGAGGCACAAGTCTGGTTGAGGCACTGGCGGAAGTGCCTTCAGTGTTACAGCTCAGGCCTGGGCCTCCCCTGCCACAGTTGTAACCCTTCTGTGACTGAAAACTTCAAAAAGGAAGCCAACAAAATAACTAAATACAATTAATAAGAAAATGAAATAATAATGATAGTTCTAAAAATAACAAATAAAATACAAAAAATTTTTAAAAATTGGAATAATAAAAATATTAAATTAAAAAGAATTTTTGACATTATGTCTTTCATCAAAGGAAGCTCTGTTACCTTGTATGTACAGTGAAATTTTCTTCCGTTTATTCCCCCAGTGTCCTGTTTTTTTAATTTTGTCTTCAAAGAAGCTTTAGGTAACAGAAAAGTCACGTACAGTATATAGTAGGTTCCCATATACCCAACATCCTCCACCTTTTCCCCTCTCCTCAATTAATAACATTTTATATGTGGACAGTACATTTGTTACAATTGATGTATAAATATTGAAACATTACTATTAACTGTGGTCAATGATTTACATTATGGTTTACATTTTGGACCATACACTTTTATAAATTTTGATGAAATTTAACATGGCCTGTATCCATCGTTGCAAGATTGTGTAGTACAATTCCATCATCCCCAAAATGCCCCATGTTCCATCTCTTCTGTTCCTCCCTCCCTCTCCCCTTGAGCCATGTCAACCACCAAGCTTTACTCTTTGAAGAACAAGATTCATAGTTACTTCTAACAGCATTGATGGCTTGAGATACTGGCCTGTCCTTCCCTATTAGGCACTGCCTATGCTCTCGAGAGACTCCTGACCCTCTGTTTGAGAACAGGACTCCCCAGGATGGGAGTCCAACACCTTCCTGTTCATTATGTGGATCTCCACTGATACAACACACTATGACAAAATGAAAACTCACATACTCCATAGAAGCCTGCCCCAGGTGTGCCCCATCCCAAATGCCTGCCACATCCAACACCATAAACCAGTAACCCTCCCCTGCCATATTTGCCAATAGTACATTCCCAACATTGTAGTTTCAGCCATACACCTGTAAATCCTCAGAGATCAACCGCTTCCTCCCCCAACCCTCCCCCCAGTTCCATGGACAGTCCAACCCAATTCCCCCACCATACACCCCTCACAGGGTGAGGACATTACTGCGCCACTGTCATGCCCATCCACTGCACCACTACACCCGTCCATGGTATCATAGATTTTGTGCATATGGGTATTGGCTCACAACCCTCTACTCTCTTTCTGTCTCCTGTAAACCTGTCTTCCAGACTCTAGCCCTGTGAGTCTGCTCAACTTGCTTAATTCATTTCAGTGAGGTAATGTGATATTTGTCCTTCAGTGCCTGGCTTGCTTCACTTAATATAAGGTCTTCAAGATTCTTCCATCTTGAAGTAATGTAATACTAAATTAATGTGTTAATACTACATTACTTCTTACAGGTGAATAATATTCCATTGTATGTATATACCACAGTTTGCTTATCCATTCTTCTGTTGATGGACATTTGGGTTGTTTCCAATTTTTGCAATAGTGAATAATGTTATGAACATTGGTATGCATATATCCATTTGTGTCCATGCTTTCAATTCTTCTGGGTATATACCCAGACTTGGGATTGCTGGATCATATGATAGTTCTATAATTAGCTTCCTAAGGAACCATCAAACTGTCTTCCACAATGACTGCACCGTTCTTCATTGCCATTGACAGTGGATAAGCATGCCCTCTCCTGCATATCCTGTCCAACACTTGTAGTCCTCTGTTTTTTTTAATAGCCTCCAGTCTAATGGGTATAAGATGATATCTTATTGTAGCTTTGATTTGCATTTCCCTATTTGTTAGTGATGTTGGCATCTTTTCATGTGTTTTTTTGCCATTTGTATTTCTTCTATGGAGAAGTTCCTATTCAAATCGCTTGCTCTTTTTAAAATGGGTTTTGTTTTTTTATTTTCGAGATGTAGAATTTCTTTACATATGCTGGATATTAGGCCCCTATCGGATAGATAGTTACCAAATATTTTCTTCCATTGATTCCAGTGCCTTTTCACTTTCTTGACAAACTCCTTTGAGGTGCAAAAGTTTTAAATTTTGAGGAGGTCCCATTTACCTATTTTTTCTTTTGTTGCTCCTGCTTTGGGTATAAAATTAATGCAACTATTTACTGCTATAAGATCTTATAGGTGCTTCCCCACATTATCTTCCAAGATCTTTATTGTCTTTGCTCTTATATTTAGATCTTTGATCCATCTTGTGTTAATTTTTATATAAGGTGTAAGATGGTATTCCTCTCCTATTCATTTGGATATGTATATCCAGTTCACCAAGCACCGTTTGTTCAAGAGGCCATTCTCTCCCAATTGAGTGGACTTGATGGCCCTGTCAAATATCAGTTGGCCGTATATGCGAGGATCTATATCAGAACTCTCAGTTCTGTTCCATTGGTGAATAGATCTCTCCTTGTGCCAATACCATGCAGGTTTGACCACTGTAGCTTTGTTTCCAATTTTAAAGTATGTTTTAAATTCAGGTAATGTGATTCCTCCTAATTCATTTTTCTTTTTCAATATGTCTTTGGGTATTCGAGGCCCCTTGCCCTTCCAAATAAATTTCATAGTTAGCTTTTCCAGTTCAGCAAAAAATGCTGTGGTAATTTTTATTGGGGTTGCATTAAATCTGTAAATCAGTAAATCAGTTTGGGTAGGATAGACATCTTAATGATATTTAATCCTCCTATCTATGAACAGGGAATATTCTTCTATTTATTTAGGTCTTTTATTTCCTTTTACAGTGTTATGTAGTTTTTTGTATATCACTCCTTTATATCTTTAGTTATATTTATTCCTAGGTATTTGATTCTTTGAGTTGCTATTGTAAATGGAATTATTTTCTTAATTTCCTCCTCAGATTGCTCATTATTGGTGTACAGAAATACTACTGAGTTTGCACATTAATCTTGTAGCATCCAGTTTGCTGAACTTACTTTTAAGCTCTGGAAGCTTTGTTGTAGATTTCTCAGGGCTTTCTATATATAGGATCATGTCGTCTAAAAATAGTGATATTTTTACTTCTTCCTTTCCAATTTGGATGCCTTTTATATGTTTTTCTTGTCTAAGTGCTTGAGCAAGTACTTTTAACACAGTGTTAAATAAGAGAAGTGACAGTGGGAACCCTGTTCTTGTTCCAGATGTTAGAGGGAAAGCTTTTAGGATTTCACCACTGTATGTGATGTTAGCTGTGGGTTTTTCATATATGCCCTTTATCATGTTCAGAAAGTTTCCTTCTATTCCTATATTTTGTAGTGTTTTTATCAGGAAAGGGTGCTGTATTTTGTCTAATGCTTTTCTGCATTTATAGTGATGATCATGTGATTTTTTTTTTTCTTTCGATCTGTTAATGTGTATTATGTTGATTGACTTTCTTATATTGAACCAACCTTGCATATCAGGGATGAAATGCACTTTTTCATGGTTTATAGTTTTTTTGATGTGTTGTTGAATATGATTAGCAAGTATTTTGTTGAGGATTTTAACATCTAAGTTCTTTAGAGAGATTGGCCTGTAGTTTTCCTTTCTTGTGGAGTCTTTCTGTGGCTTTGGTATTAGGGTGATGTTGGCATCGTAATATCAGTTAGGCAGTGTTCCCCCCACTTCTATTTTTTGGAAGATTTTAAGCAGGATTGGTGTTAATTCTTTCCAGAATGTTTGGTAAAATTCACCTGTGAAGCCACCTGGTGCTGGGCTCTTGTTACTTGGGACGTTTTTGATGACTAATTCAATCTCGATACTTGTGATTGGTCTGTTGAGTTCATCAATTTCTTCCTTCATCAATGTAGGCTCACTTGTGTGTTTCCAGGAATTTGTCGCTTTCCTCTAAGTTATCTTCTTTTTGGCATACAATTTTTCAAAGCAACCTTTTATGATATACTTTATTTCTGTGGGGTCAGTAGTATCCCCTTCCTCATTTCTTTTTTTTGTGTATTTGCATCTTCTCTTCTTTTAGTCTAGCTAAGAGTTTGTCAATTTTATTTAACTTCTCAAAGAACCAGCTTTTGGTTTTATTTTTTCTAGTGCTTTCTTATTTTCAAATTCATTTAGCTCTGCTGTAATCTTTGTTATTTCCTTCTTTCTATTTGTTTTGGGTTTAGTTTGTTGTTCTTTTTCTAATTCCTCCAGGTGTGCTGTTAGGTCTTTGATTTTAGCTCTTTCTTCTTTTTAAATATAGGCATTCATGGCTATGGATTTCACTATCAGTACAGCTTTTGCTGCATCCTATAGGTTTTTATATGTTGTGTTTTTATTTTCATTTGTTTCAACTTGGTTACCCATTTTTTTTTTTTCAATTTTCTCCTTGACCCTCATTGTCTAAGAGTGTGTTGTTTAACTTCCATATCTTTGTGTCTAATCTGGTTCTCAACCCCTTACTGAATTCCAGTTTCATTCCATTGTGGTCAGAGAAATTACTTTGTATAATTTTAATCTTTCTGAATTCATTGAGAGTTGTTCGGTGACTTAGCGTGTGGTATATCCTGGAGAATGATCCATCTGTACTCAAGAAGAATGTGTATCCTGCTTTATTTGGGTGTAATCTTGTATGTCTTTTTGGTCCAGATCCTGTAATGTATTATTCAAGGTCTCTGTTTCTTTATTGATCCTCTGTTGAGATGTTCTTTCTAATGGTGATAATGGTGTATTAAAGTCCCCCACTATAATTGTAGAGGCTTCTTTCCTCCACTTAGTTTTTCCAATGTTTGCCTCATGTATTTTGAGGTGCCTTGATTAGGTGCATAAATATTTATGACTGTTTTTTCTTCTTGATGGATTGCCTTTTTTATTAATATATAGTGGCCTATTTTTGTCTCCTACAATAGTTTTGCATTTAAAGTCTCTTTTGTCTGATATTTGTATAGCTACTCCTGCACTTTTTTGGGTTATTGTTTGCATGTAAAATTGTTTTCCAACCATTCACTCTCAGCCTCCTTGCATCCCTGGATCTAAGGTGAGTTTCTTGGAGACAGCATATAGATGGGTCATGTTACTTTATCCATTCTGCGAATTTGTGTCTCTTGATTGGACAGTTTAATCCATTAACATTGTGTTATTATTGTCAAGGAATTACTTAAATTAACCATATTTTCCATAGGTTCATGTATGCCATATGTTGTTTTTATTTCACTTTTTATCTATTCTTACCAATAATTTTCTTTCCTACACTCTCCTCCAACCCTCTTTCTCCTGTTTTTTTCCTTCAACCTGCAGAACTCTCTTTAGTATTTCTTGAAGGGCAGGTTTCTTGTTGACAAATCCTCTTAATTTTTGTATCTGTGAATATTTTGCAATATCCCTCATTTTTAATGCCACCTTTGCTGGGTACAGAACTGTTGACTGGCAGTTTTTTCCTTTTAGCAGCTTACCTTTGTCATATCACTGTCTTCTTGTCACCATGGTTTCAGATGAGAAGTCAGTGCTTAATCTTATTGAGCTTCCCTTGTATGTGATGGATCTCTATTTTCTTGGTGATTTCAGTATTTTCTCTTTCTCTTGAGTGCTTGACAATTTGTTAAATATGTCTTGGGGTAGGGCTGTTAGGATTTATACTGTTTGCAGTGTGCAGTGCTTCCTGTACCTGTATGTCCATGTCCTTCAAAAGAGTTGGGGAATTTTCAGCCATTCCTTCCTACAAAACTCCTTCTGCCTTGTTTTCCTTCTTTTCTCTCTCTGGGATGCCTATAATGTGTATGTTTGTGCGTTTTGAGTTGTCATTCAATTCCCTGAGCCCCTGCTCAATTTTTTTCCCCTATATTTTTACCTATCTGTTCTACTATCTGTCTGATTTCAGATGTACTCTCTTCAATGTTACTTATTCTTTCCTCTCCCTGTTCAAATCTGCTGTTATGTGCTTCCAGCATAGTTTTGATTTCCTGCATTGTGCCATTCATCAGCATCAGACCTGTTATCTTTTTATATATGTTTATGATTTCTTCAGTATGTTCACCAAGCGTCTTTTTAGTATCCTTTATTACTTCCTTTACTTCATTAAGTTGATTCATGATATTTGTTTGGACATCCTTGATTAGTTCCACATTCTCTATCTCCTCCTGATTTTTAATTTGTTCATTAGATTGGTCCATGTCTTCCTGTTTCTTAGTATGGCTTGTAATTTTTTGTTCATATCTAGGCATCTGTTTATCTTGATGGGCTTATTCAGATGGTTTGCTTTTCTTTCTACTTTAGGTTTTCATTTTGATTTGTGATAAGTTGCCTTTTTTACACTTTGTTCCAGTTATTATATATCCTTGTATTTATCCTTGAGAAAAATATTAAGACCATAGAAAAGGAAAGAGAGAGGAAGAGAAAAAGAACAATAGTTGGGAGCCAATATTTCTCGGTGGCTGAGCACTGGCTTCCTACATATGAGGTCTCAGGTTCAATCCCCGGCCCAGGTAACTCAAAAAACAAACAAACAAAAAACTATCCTCTTTCACAACTATGTGATTATACCAAATACCATTGATTGTACACTTTGGATAAATTATATGCTTTCTCAATATGTACCAATAAAATTGATTTGTTTTTTAGAAAAGCCTAATAGTAATAATAAAATAGAAAAGGAACCCTAAAAGAGCCACGAAAATAAATGAATAATAAGAATGAAATGTCATAAAAAGTACAAAGGGATAAGAATAAAAAATATGGAATTAAAAAAAAAGAAACAAGAAAAAAAATACAATAAAATAAAAAAACAAAACTAATATCAAACAAGATAGGTAGATTGAAAGGAAAGCAATGGAAGAGGGAAAAATGAAAGAAATAAAGAAATTAATATGAAAAAATAAGGAAAAGATCAAAGGGAAAGAGGAGAACAACCAACCAATAAAAAAGAAAAAAATAACCCAGGAAAAACAGTCTTCCCTCTTAGGCTCCTAGTAACCATCTCAGGCTTCTGATGCTCATCACTCAGTCACTCTGCAGCATGCCTTCCACAGGTAAGGTACCTGGTTTTAACAAATAAAATAAAGAATAAAAATAAATAAATAAAAAGTAACAGATCAAAAACCTT
The DNA here is from genome assembly GCA_026826555.1 of Tolypeutes matacus. Taxonomy (NCBI): domain Eukaryota; kingdom Metazoa; phylum Chordata; class Mammalia; order Cingulata; family Chlamyphoridae; genus Tolypeutes; species Tolypeutes matacus. Next base: position 4,703,352 of record JAKSZT010001078.1, on the reverse strand, counting down.
ACATCAAACAAAAAAAATCTCAGTCTTTAGGTTCCCTTTCAGAAGTTGCCTGCTGAGTTCCTGACAACTCGGTGGATCACTCTCTGGATCCCTTCTCTTAGGAAGTACCAGGAACCAAACCAGGGACCCTTTTGTGAGGCAGGCATTTCTCAACTGAACTACACCCACTCTACAGGTTAGGTAGGCTTCTGAAAACTTACTGGCTTTCCCCCGCCCTCTTTTCCCTCAGGTGAGTTGGGCTTCTAACAGTTTTCTGGCCATCTCTCCTGACCTCCTTCTCTCTGATTAGATGCCCATCTCTGCCTACCCCCTCACTGACCTAGATCCTTTCTTTCCCAGGGCAGTTGGGTGTGATAAGCCTGCCTGATCAGATCCCCCCTCCCATCTCCCTGGGGCCACTTCAGTGCTGGCTGGAGTCTTTTTTGAGATTCAAAGGGGGCTTAACTGGCCAAACTCATTGAAGAGAACCCACTCTCCACCCTCCACCATGGAGGAGAATTTTCTTTCCCCACTCAGGTGGCTGGAGTGAGCCAGGGGTTTTACCGAGGCTCTTTGCCTTGAGGTGGGATATATGTGCCGTCCTCGGCAACATGGGTAAGTAACTCACGGTTTTGTTTGACCTCTTTGTATCTCTGTCCCTCTCCCTCCTGGATGATGTGCAGCACTCCCCTGGTCTTCAGATCTCTGAAGCAGCTCACTTGGATAGCTTTTTGCCTTTCCTCCATTGTTTCTGTGGGAGAGTTGAGCCCTGCCTATCTACTTTGACGCCATCTTCCCAGAAGTCTCATCTTCATTTTTTGAAGGACAATTTTACCGGATACAGAATTCTTGACTGGCAATTTTTCTCTTTCAGTACTTTAAATGCATCATACCACTTTCTTCTCGCTTCCATGATTTCTTATGAGAGGTCAACACTTAATTTTATCGAGGTTCCCTTGTATGTGATGCTTTGCTTTTTTCTTGCTGATTTCAGAATCCTCTCTTTTACTCTGACATTTGTCATTCTGTATAGTAGGTGTCTCAGAGTAAGTCTGTTCGGATTTATTTTGTTTGGGGTGCCTTGTCCTACTTGGATATTGATCTTTATGTCTTTCATAAGACTTGGGAAGGTTTTGGTCATTATTTCCTCACATATTCTTTTTTCCCCCTTTCCATTCTCTTCTCCTTTTGGGACACCAATAATGTGCATTTCGCATTGTGATTCAATTCCCTGAGACCCTTTTCCATTTGTTTCATTCTCTTTCTGTTCCCCTTTCTTTTACAGTTCAGGTGCTCTGTCTCCGAAATCACTAATTTTGTCTTCAAGCAGTTCAAATCTGCTCTTATGTGCCTCTAATGTAATTTTTAGCTTACCTATCATGTCTTTCATTCCCATAAGGTCTATTACTTTTCTTTGCAGTCTTTCAGATTGTTCTTTATGCTCACCCAGTGTCTTCATAATATCCTTTACCTTTTTAGTCATATTTTCTTTCAATTCTTTGAATTGATATAGGAGAGTTGTCTGATATCATCGATTCATTGTCTTAAATCCCGTTTCTATTCAGGATATTTGGTTTGTTACTTTGGCTGGGCCTTCTCTTCCTGTTTCCTAGTATGGCTTGTAAGTTTTTGCTGATGTCTAGGCATCTGAATATGTTGGTGAATTTACTCTGATGGCCAGTTTCTCTCTCTTGTCTATTTTTTTTTTTCACAGCTCTTCTTTGATATTTGGTTCAACTTAGTCTAAGTCTTTAGAATTGCCCAGCTTAAGTTATCAGAATTTGTCTAATCTATAGATGTCTTTATGTTTCAAAAGATAAGCAGTTGCATTTTCACATCTGCCCATTTCTCAGCCCTAATCTTTTCCCATAACAATGATATCATAGCTTTTGTTTAATTAATGTTTACATTATTTTGACCATTTAAATAATATTCATTGCTGTTTTTTATTTTTCATTACAAAATTATTTTCCTGGAATCAGCAATGGCTTTAATATGTCATTTTCTTCATTTTCAGTATATCCATCAATTCTCATCCCTAACATTCCAAAATAAGTGTAAAATTACTTCCATGACTTCCTTCCACCTAGTCAAATTCAGGTCTGATCTAGTATGCTTAATTTTTTTTCACATGGGAATCTTTCTTTTTGTAACCCTCCCTATTTTTACTCCTGTCCTGAGTTCTCTGGGAGTGCTGGAAATCTTCATCCTAGTGCAAATTTTTTCATGCCACTGAACTTTCTTTTCTTTTGCCTCAGATTGTTTGTCCTGTTTCAGGAGTCCCTGATCTCTCCATTTTAAGCTTTTCTTTCCTTGTAACTTTTGTACAGTAACTTTCTAATAACATGGGAATTGATAGTGAATTTGTTATGAACATAAATGCCTAACTGTTCTTATTCTATCTTCACTCATTTTGATAATTTAACTGGGTAAGAAAGCCTGAAAAAAATAAAAATAAAAAAGAACTCTAATTTTTCTCTCAGAATTTAAAAAACTTTCTTTTATACCTGTGTTTATATATTATATTAGTCAGCCAAAGGGATGCTGATTAAAAGTACCAGAAATTGTTGACTTTTTAAAAGGGTATTTATTTGGGGTAGAAGCTTACAGTTACAAGGCCCTAAAGAGTCCAACTCAAGGTGCCATAAGAGGTAATTTCTCTTACCCAAAGTCTGTAGCCATGTATTGAAGCAAGATGGTGGGTGACCTCTGCCTGGTCTCTCCTTCTTTTTCTCTCAGCTGTAGGCTGGCATAGGGCTTCTCTCTCTTCCTGGGGCTTTAGCTGTTTGAGCCTTCTCATTTCTGTCACAGGGCAGGAGTGAAATGACCAAGTTCTCTCCTCCCCTGTATCTTCTCTGTGTGTCTTCTTGAATGAGTGTCTGTTTCTATCAGCCCACCAAAGGGAGTGGGGACTCAACTCAAAGTCACACTCTACTGACTTGGTTGAATCCAAGTCCTAATCTTGATTTAATCAAGTAAATGTAAAACCTTTTAATTTAATACAATCAAATGGTATCTCGCCCAGAGGAACAGACTAGTTTACAAACATAATCAGTATCTTTTTTTGGAATTCATAAGTAATATCAAACTGCTAACATATGCAGTCTATATGTTCTTTTCATGTAGACATTGGATGTTCTTTTGTACTGCCTCTTCTGAAACAGGACAATAATGTATCTATATCCGTTTTCACAACCTTTTCCTCATATTCATGTTGATATTAGTCCTGAGCCTGAAACTTGGTCTCATATGTCTGACAAGTGTTTGTCTTCCCAGTAGGGTTTACACCAAGAAGGGGTGCCTTTCAGAGGGGCAGATGTTTTGGACTCTCTGTAGGAGTATTGGGAGAGTTGTGTGGGTATCTTTATAACCATATATCACATAGTTGCCTATATAGGGTCATGAGTCAATGTCTTATGTGTCCTCAACCTTACAAGGATGCACATCACAGAGACTTAACATATTGGGAAGACAGATGGGTTGTGATGGGGCAGGAAGCTGGTAGGAAGAGTAGAATTGCCAAGAGTACTTTCAGTTCAGAAAGTGCACATGATCCCACATAGTTACTGAGTCTGGACCATGAAAACTTTTCTCCTATGTAAGTTTAGACCAAGAGAGAGATTAAGTCCTTGCTTTAACTTGAATGATGGTCTGTAGGGGCAGGCCTCAGCAGTGGTGATATTGGGAAGGGGCATGTTTATTTCCAGGCAATTTGCATGTATCTGCTCTCAGCATGATCTGAAGCATGAATACCATCACTTCTTTATTTTTAAAAATCATTATAAACTTTTATTTTTAGAGAAGTTTTAGATTACAGAAAAGTTACATCAAAAGTATAGGGGATTCCCATATTATGCCCACCTACCTACATACATACTCATTTTCCCCTATTATTCACATCTTACATTAGTGAAGTATATTTGCTACAATTGACAATCCAAATTGAAACACTGCTACTAATAAAGGTCTATTGTTTATGCTTTACACATTGCACTATACAGTTTTATAGGCTTTGAACAAATGTATAATGTCATGCATCCGTCATTGCTGTGATACACAGAACAGTTCTAGTGCCCTAAAAATGCCCTGTTTCCTACCTATTCATCCCCCCTTCTCTCCTCTGTACTTCTGGTAGCCACCATTTTTATGTCAATGCTACAAGTTCTTCCATTACAACATGGTGATACCTACAATAACAATAAATCTACATTGGTCCATGGTTACCCTCCCCCTCCTTGAGGAATTTGGGATGATGTCTGCTCTGACTGCTTCAGATTGAAAGGAGTCTTAAATATAATGGGACAAGTCTTTGATTTCCTTTAACAGTGTTGTGTAGTTTTCTGTATATAAGTCCTTTGCAACTTTAGTTAAATTTATTCCTAGGTATTTGATTCTTTTAGTTTTTTTCTTCATTTCCTCCTCGGATTGCTCGTTGTTGGTGTATAGAAATGCTACTGATTTTTGAGCATTGATCTTATAGCATATAACATTATTGAACTCCTTTATAAGTTCTAGAAGCTTTGTTATAGATTTCTCAGGGCTTTCTACGTATAGGATCATGTCATCTGCAAATAATGAAATTTTCACTTCTTTTCCAATTTGGATGCCTTTTATATCTTTTTCTTGCCTCAGTGCTCGAGCAAGTACTTCTAAGACAATGTTAAATAGGAGTGGTGATAGTGGCATCCTTGTCTTGTTCCCGATCTCAGAGGGAAGACTTTTAGGATTTCACCATTGAAGATGATGTTAGCTTTGGGTTTTTCATATATACCCTTTATCATATTCAGAAAGTTTCCTTCTATTCCTATCTTTTGCAGTGTTTCTATCAGGAAAGAGTGTTGTATTTTCTCGAATGCTTTTTCTGCATCTATAGAGATGATCATGTGATTTTTTTTCTTTCAGTTTGTTAATGTGGTGTATTACATTGATTGATTTTCTTATATTGAACCATCCTTGCATACCCGGGATGAAACCCACTTGGTCATGGTGTATAATCCTTTTGATATGTTGCTGAATGTGATTAGCAAGTATTTTGTTGAGGATTTTAGCATCTAGGTTCATTAGAGAAATTAGTCTGTAATTTTCCTTTCTTGTGGTATCTTTGTTTGGTTTTGGTAGTAGGGTAATGTTTGCATCATGAATGAGTTAGGCAATATTCCTTCTACTTCTGTTTTTTGGAAGAGCTTAAGCAGGATTGGTGTTAGCTTTTTCTAGAATGTTTGGTAGAATTCAGTTGTGAAGCCATCTGGTCCTGGACTCTTCTTAGTTGGGAGGTTTTTGATGACTGAGTCTATCTCTTTACTTGTAATTGGACCTGTTGAGCTCATCAATTTCTTCTTTTGTCAGTGTAGGCTGTTTGTTAGTTTCTAGAAATTTGTCCATTTCCTCTAAATTATCATTCTTGTTGACATATAATTTTTCAAAGTATCCTCTTATGATATTCTTTATTTCTGTGGGGTCAGTAGTGATATCCCCTTTATCATCTCTTATTTTGTGTATTTGCATCTGTTCTCTCTTTTTCTTTGTTAGTATGGCTCAGGGTTTATGAATTTTATTGATCTTCTCAAAGAACCAGCTTTTTGTTTTATTTTTTCTAGTGCATTCTTATTGTCTATTTCATTTAGTTCTGTCTATTCTATGTTATTTCCTTCTTTCTACTTCCTTAGGTTTAGTTTGTTGTTGTTTTTCCAGTTCCTCCAAGTGTGCAGTTAGGTCTTCAATTTTAGCTCTTCTTTTTTAATATATGTGTTTATGGCTATGAACTTCCCTCTCAGGACAGCTTTGGCTGCATACCATAGGTTTTGATATGTTGTGTTGTCATTTTCACTAGTTTCAAGGCAGTTACTGATATCTTTTGAGATTTCTTCCTTGACCCACTGTTTGTCTAAGAGGTGTTGTTCAACTTCCATATCTTTGTGCCTGATCTGTTTCTCTGGCCTTTAGTGATTTCCAATTTCATTCCATTGTGGTCAGAGAAATTACTTTGTATATTCTCAAACTTTCTGAATTCATTGAAAGTTGTTCTGTGGCCTACCATATGGTCTGTATTGGAGTATGATCCTGTGCACTCCAGAAGAATGTCAATCCTGCTGTATTTGGGTGTACTGTTTTGTAAATGTTTACTAGGTCCAGGTATTCTAATGTATTGTTCAGAGTCTTTGTTTCTTTATTGATTCTCTGTCTAGATGTTCTGTCTAATGGTGATAATGGTATATTAAAGTCCCTCACTATAATTGTAGAGGCATTTATGTCTCCACTTAGATTTTCCAGAGTTTGCCTCATGTATTTTGAGTCACCCTGATTAGGTGCATAATTGTTTATGATTGTTCTTTCTTCTTGAGAGATTACCCCTTTACTAATATATAGTGTCCATCTTTGTCTCTTAAAATAGTTTTGCATTTAAAGTCTATTTTGTCTGATATTAGGGTAGCTACTCCTGCCCTTTTTTGACTTTTGTTTCTTTTAAAATTGTTTTCCAGCCATTCACTTTCAGCCTCCTTGAATCCCTGGGTTGAAGGTGAGTTTCTTGTAGACAGCATATGGATGGATCATATTTTCTTATCCATTCTGCCAATCTGTGTCTCTTGATTGGTGAATTTAATCCATTAACATTCAGTGTTATTACTCACAATGAATTTCTTACTTCAGTTATATTTTCTTTGGGTTAATGTATGACATATGTTGTTTTTATTTCTCTTTTTGTCTTTTTAGATGTTTTTACACTCTCCTCCAACTCTCTCTCCCTTGTTTTTCCTTTCAACTTGTAGAACTTCCATTAGTATTTCTTGAAGTACAAATTTCTTATTGGCATACTCTCTTAATTTCTGTTTATCTGTGAATATTTTGAACTCTCCATCATTTTTGAATGCCAGTTTTGCTGGATAGAGAATTCGTGGCTGGAAGTTTTTTTCTTTTACTACTTTGACTATGTCATACCACTGTCTTCTTGCCTCCATGGTTTCAGATGAGAAATCAGCATATAATCTTATTGTACTTCCCTTGTATGTGATGGTTCTCTTTTCTCTTGCTGCCTTGAGTATTATCTCTTTGTGTTGAGCACTGGACATTCTGACAAGTACATGTCTTGGAGTTGCCCTGTTGGGATTTATACTGTTTGGGGTGCACTGTGCTTCCTGGACTTGTACATGCATCTCTCTCAATAAGGTTGGGAAGTTTTCAGCCATTATTTCCTTCAACACTCCTTCTGTTCCCTTCCCCTTCTCTTCTCCTTCTGGGATGCCCATAATGTATATGTTTGTGTGTTTTGTGTTGTCAGTTAAATCCCTGAGTCCCTGTGGATTTTTTCTATTTTTTTGTCTATCTGTTCTACTATCTGTTTGATTTCAGATGTATTGTCTTCCACATCACTAATTCTTTCTTCTGCCTGTTCAAATCTGCTGTTATGTGAATCCAGCATCTTTTTGATTTCTTGGATTGTGCCATTGATCATCATCATATCCGTTATCTTTTTATGCGTGTTTACAATTTCTTCAGTATGATCTCCCAGTACCTCCTTTTTTTATCCTTAATCTTTTCCTTCACTTTATTAAATTGGTCCATGATATTTGTTTGGAAAGCTTTGATGAGTTGTTTGATGTGCTGCATCTCTTCCTGGTTTTTACTTTGTTCATTGGACTGGTTCATGTCTTCCTGTTTCTCAGTGTGGTTTGTAATTTTTGTTGCCCTCAAGTCATCATTTTATCTTGATGGGTTTATTGAGTTGATTAGCTTCTCTCTCTGCTCTAGAGTTTTATTTAGCTGGTAGTTATGTGTGTGGTTTAAGTTTTCTCCTTGAGACTTTGTTCTTCGTATTTTATTTCCTTGCTTCTTTCTATGTTCCCTTGAAGGCAAAAGATTAGGGCCAGAGGAATAGAAAGATGTGAGAAAGGAAGAAGAATAATAGTAATATTGATAAAAGTTAGAAGATGGACCGTATAAGACTTAGTAAAACAAATATTTAACTCATGTAGGCAGTGTAGAGTAATAGGAAAAAAAGTGGCATACCTACAGTGGACTGGGAAACCAAATAGAGGAAAATATATATAATGATTTAGAAGGCTATAATGATGAGGAGAGAGAGAAAGAGTAAAGAAAGGGCTGAAAGGAAAAAGTTAATAATAAGAAAAGAGAAGAAAACAGAATAGGTAGAATAGAAATTGACACCCTTAAGTTGTGGGCTAATGAAAAAAGGTGGTATGTAAGAACCACAACAGAAAGTAGAAGGCAGAAAGGTGAAAGAAGTAAAAGAGATAGAGTTGGGAGACAAAATCAAATAGACAGAGAATGGGAAATTATGGAAGAAGAAGCACAGCAAAGAAGAGACACCTAGAGCACCTAATTTAAAAAAAAAAAAAAGAAAAGAAAGAAAAAATGGGGGGAGGAAAGAGGAAAGAAAAGCAAGAGACAACAAATAAACAAAGAAAAACCAAACAACCACAGAAGCAAGCAGTCAAACAAAGCTAAGGAAGAATAGTGCTCCTTATTGGGCCCTTGTGAAACCTCTCAGCCTGCTTGTTTCATCAATAAATTGTCCTGCAATGTTCCTTCTGCAGGGTTTGAGGCACATTTTAGCGATTAAACTAAGTTAAATATTTTTTTTCTTTTTTAAAGTGACTTTTTTTTTTGGCGAAATAAGGGACCCAAAAGAAGGCCTCTTCTAGACTACCCCCTTCACCGAGGGGACCCTAACTAGGCTCGTGGAAACTAATCAAGCACTTCCCACTTCCTGGCCTTCCCTGGAGAGCTGAAGCTCTGATGCTGGTCAGTGGAGAAAGATAAAATTGACTGTTTCTGCCCCCTCTGGAGCCAAGCCTCAGTGTCACTGGGCTATTGGGTAAATCAGGCTTCCTCAGCAGATTCGCCACTCCCCTCAGCCTGGTGCTGCTTCAAGCTGGCTTATCTGATCCCCAAAGCTATATGGGGGTTCCAGGCAGCCAAATCCACAGAAAAGAAACCCCTCTCGACTGTCTGCCAGAACCCTCCCACTCTGGAGAATGCTTCCTCTCACCAGGTTGCCGGTAGGAGTCGTGGCTCAAACTAGCCTTTTTCCCTGAGGGTGGGGCTCAGCCTTCTGTGTCAACCACTACAGGCAGGGGAAAAACTCACAAAGCTCTCCTGAGCAATCCACCTGGCCATCCAGCTCCCTCTAGATCGATGTCCCCAAGGTTCTCGCCCCATGCGCCCCCAGCACAGACCCCCCGGGCAGGACCCTGTCCCCAATCATCTGTCTTCAGAGAGCGAGTTAGCGAGTGCCCTCCTAATCCGACGCCATCTTTTCCCCCCACCCTAACTTGTATTCTTAATGCCTGCATTGGTCCTGCTGTTACCATTTCAATTGGAACCCACCTGAGGTCTGAATTTAAGTGAGTTAAGGCTGGATACAGCCTTTTAGTCCATTGTTGTAAAGATCCATTATCTCCTTTTATCTGTTCCTTTAAAAGGCCATTCATTCTTTCTATAAGACCTGTACCAGTGGGGTTCTAATGTAGATAGAAAATCCAAACAATATCCTGGTCCAAAGTCCAAGACTGTGAGGTGACCAGTAAATAGAGTTTCTCAGTCACTGTCAATTTGGGTGGCACACCGTATGGGGCACTTACTTTTTCTAGGCAGTGAATACTAGCCTGCTGGTTATAAGAGTCCTGTGGCAGTGTCTGAGGCAGTGAAAGCATACCTAGCCCCTTCTCAGAGCAGGAGGGGACCGATGTAATCTACTTGCCGTAGTGCTGCTGGAGTTTGTGCTCAGCCAGTATGTCCAATCCAGTGAGGTAATTGCCACAGGCGACGGAGTGAGTACAAAGGACACCCATGGATTATGTTCATGAGGTGCTGGCGCATGATGGGCAGCTGGAACTGTTGGGAGTGGGTAGGGACATGATAGTTATCTTTCATTGCTGGCACATGTCCCAGATGTCTTTCCACAGTTCTCTCCCCCATAGAGGGCAGCCCATGATCGTTCATTGTTCCTGTCTTGTTTCTAGTATCTCCAGTCCATCCCTGGATAGGGAGAGCTGGACACTACTGGGTTAAGCCCTCTACTTGAAAAAGGGCATGGCATTCTGCACACAGTTGCTTTCTAGGGTGCTATTTTCATAATTTGGCCCTTTTCCACAATCGTGACCAAAACCAAAGGGGAACTCACTTAAGAATGTTGCCTTTGCCACAGACACCCAAGCCAATACTGGTGCTGGCCACATCCAATTCACAGGGTAAGTCAGGGTCCACCCCCCTTAGTGCTTGAGCCTGTGCTGTTTTCCTCTTTACTTCTTTAAAAGCAGCCTGCTAGGCGTCCTCCCATTCCCATGATTGACCTTTCCTGATTAACACATAACAGTGGTTTTAATATTTGAGCTAACTAAGGAATGGATTGTCTCCTGTACCCCAACAACCCCAAAAAGGCCATCAATTGTTTTGGAGTTTGTGGTGTAGGTAAACATTGTACCTTATTGACTACAGCAGAGGGTATAGTTTTTGTCTTACCCTACCAAACACACCCAAGAACTTGACAGAGCAGCCAGCACTTGCAGCATGTACTGATTTATTGCCCATCCCCGGCTTTCAAGATGAGATCCTATTGTCTCTGATGTTCTTTTAATTCTGAAAGAGAATTACTGGTTAATATAATATCACCAATATAATGAAGTAGGGTTACAGCCACAGATTTCTTCCATGGGGCCAAATCCTTTGCCATGAGGCTGTGACAGATGCTCAGGCTTTGCGCCTAGCCTTGAGGAAGCACTGTAAAAGTCTATTGTTGATCTTCCACTTGGAGGTGAAAGCAGGCTTGACCTGTCTAAGGAGATACTAAAGAAAGCATTAGCAAGATCTAAAACAAAGTGATAGTGATATAACTGGGTACTAATTTCTTGTAATAAACTAGCAATATTTGGGACTGCTGCATAAAGTAGTGAAGTTATTTTATTTAATTTAAGATAATCTACTGTAATGCTCCACCCACTGGCAGCCCCAGATGGCCACCTTTTTTAATGTAGCCATAGGGCTGGTGCTTCTGCAGGGGTGGAATTAGAGGAATATGAGCCAAGGCATCAACTTCCTGATTCCCAGGCAGATAGGTTGTTTCTGTGACATATAACATTTTAAAAATAATTAGAACCATGATTAACAACATTATGCTATTACTTAATATTATGCAGAAAACATTGTTAAATTTCTAGGAATTTTATGCAATCTTTAAGTATTTATATGAACATTTTACCCATACAACTTTGATTAACAGGTTAGAACATTCCTTTTAATTTTATAACACTTTTAAACACTTTCCATTCAACTTATAACATATTAAATGAACTTAACTATTTTTATTACTTTAAATAGAAAGAAGAAATCTTTTCCAATAGTTTTACATTAAGAAAGATACTTCTAAGTGTTTGACTTTGAGGAAGCAAAGTGTTAAAATTTGTCAGGTTTGAACATTATGTTCTTTTAAAAGTCAGAACATTTGTTTTTCTTAAACAACCAAGGATATGATAAAGTTAACATAAAGTACAAGAAGTTATATTAATAAAACACTTCCTGTTTTGTGTATCAATTATTCCGAAGAACAACTCTTTGTAACTTTTTACTAAAACAGACTAATGATTTAAGAAACTTTGTCATTTTAACAGGGAAAGCAGCAAATTTTAGTTTTGCATCAGTATACTATTTGATACTAAGGCTTTTAAAACTTTTTAGATAGACCTATCAAATCTTACTTAACTTTGACCACAGAACTTCTGCACTTTCTGTATCCAATCAGCTTTTGTCTCACATTTTCTTTTCCTAATAACCAGTCATTTTTTTTTCCTTAATAATAAAAAAACACATTCTATATACTTTACATACTTAAGTTACCCAAATGATTTGGAAACAGTCTCCAAGCAAACCTCTTATAAAATATAATTACCATTAACACTAAAACTTGTCAGAATAATGCTTTAGTTTGGTTATATGCAAAAACAACTTTTCTTCATTTCAAACACTTAAGATGCAATATTAGAACATTTGATAGCTTATAGGGATGGTTTTCAGAAATATATGCTTTCTTTAGTTTATTCTTTATCAGTTTTCCAGTGAGATATAATATGAAACATTTATAAGGACACATTTCTGAAACAGTTTTCTGGAGGCAAGTTGGCACATATGGCAGTTTGAGATTATTTATGAATTCCAAAAGAGAGATTATGTTTGTAAACTGGTCTGTTCCTCTGGAGGTGATAACCCATTGATTGTGTTAGATTCAGCTGAGATGTTTGATTAAATTATGTTAAGTTTAGGGCTTTGATTCAATGATGTCATTAGAGTACAACTCAGCATTGAGTCCCAGTGCCCTTGGTGGGCTGATAAAACAAACTCTCACACAGAAGTAGACACACAGAAAAGCAGACACAGAGCAGAAGAACACAGAGGAAGAGAAACAGCTCATTAGACATGGAAGAGGCCTCGGAAGAGAGATGAGCCTGAGTCTATAGCTAACCTTGTGAAGAGAATAGAGCAGCTGAGCCTGGAAAGAAACAAGCCCTGGGGAGAGAGCCAAGCCTGTGCTGGCCTACAGCTGAGATCAGAAGAAGCTGGGATCATGGAGCCTTAAGGGGAAGAAGGAAGGCTGAACCCTTGCAGATATCGTCCGCCATCTTCCTTCAACACAATGCAATGACTTTGGGTAAGAGAAAGTACCTCTTATGGTACCTTGAATTGGACTCTTTAGGGCCTCGTGACTTTAAGCTTCTACCCTAAATCACACCCTTTATAAAAGCCAACAGATTTCTGGTACTTTGCATCAGCACCCCATTGGCTGACTAATACAGCAGGGGAGGCTGGTTGCTATCAGGACTAAGCCATGATTTAATTGCAGGCTTACAATTATAACCAGCATTTTTCTATTTTTTCCCCCCTCTTTTACTTTCATAGAGTTGTCCAGGTTAAAAGTTACTAAAGTTTAACAATCACTAATTTTATTAATGTGGCTATCCAGATCTAATTAGAATTAACATGGAAACAGAACAGAGAACAATGTTGCTGTTTTTTTTTTTTTTTTTTTTTTTTTACTTCTCCAGCAGTTAAACCAATTTAATCAGCCCCCACTAGCCCACAGTCTCACCATCCAGTTGGCAGGGGGTTTGCAGAGTTGCTGCAGGAATGTTTTCCTTATCTCAGTTAACTCTCCAGCAGAATATTTTCTTAAAATCATGGTTTCACTGACAAGTGCCCTGTTTTAGCACTTCTGATTTAGCCTTTCTTTGCACAAATGTTCTATCATTTAAAGATTCTTCTTTAGTTGCTACATCTGGATCACTATCTCCTTTTTATCTAGTTGCTCAGAGAGACCTGTCACTAAGGCAGAGGTAGAAGTCTGCAAACCCCATTCTAGCTTTAACTCTTTCTAAGAGGTAGATTTTTTTGTTTTCCTTGAGACAATCTCCTGTAGCTAAACGTACTGCTCATAGCAACAGCCAGCCAACTACTGTGGCAGCATGCTTGCTATCTTTACTAAACTTAATAATCTTTTGTTATTGCAGCACGTGCTCTACTCCCATCAGCATTTTGGGGGCTTCTCCGTACTCACACGGAGTTCCACAACAGTCAAGCAGTTGAGCAACCCCATATTCTCTCGGCGGTCCCTACTCATCTGGTTCCCACTCGTCCAGGAGGGCAGCCACTTCTCCCCACATGGACGTTATAGGACAATTCAGGATTTTCCCCAGGGATTATCCCTTCCTGGAGCACATGCCTACTACTACTAGTGGTCCTTCAGTCTCCTGGCTGTGGCTTGCCAGTTGTTTCAACCCAACTCTGAAGGGCACAAGTTGGGGCAGCTGTAAAACCAAAGAATACACCAAGCAAATGGTTAGATATGAGCTTTATTGGAACTTACAGACAAGAGAGACTCTGATGGTGGCTAGTCAAAGAATGAAGTTAGCCCTCTGCAAAGAAGTGAGAAAAGGAGGGGGAATATAAGGTGTCTCAGGACAAAGGCGTTACAAAAGTTATATAAGGTGCACAAATGGGGTGTTTGGTGATGTTAATGCTGGAAGGGAATATACAGCCCTGAGGGGATTAAAGTTTGCAGGACCATTTGTACATTCTTTCCTTTGGGTTGGTCAGTTACCTTTTAACTAGTGAGTGTACAGGTTGCACCAGTGGCTATGTGCTTTGGGCTGTGTTTCATTTATGGTGGCGGGGGGGGGGTGTGTGTAGAGGGGGGTGGGTCATGTCAGTCCCTGGGCTCCCACAGTTCTTTATTAAAGCCCATGTCCTGGGGTTAATGTTGAAGGAAGCCACCTGTGAGGGAAGTATTTGAGGAGCTCTGAAGAAGTCAGTGACCAGTCAAGGAATGCTGGGGATTAGTTGGGTAGTGAATGGGAGTCTTCCTGAGTCCATTTCAAGGGTGATTAAATAAAAGCCATCAAGGTTCACTGACTTAGACTCTTTCAGAGAGCACATGAACTGGAGTGGCTGAGGATGGAACAAAAATGAGAGAAATGTTTGATCCCAACTGTTTAAATTTGTGACAATTCAGACTCCCTGTTTTCAGGGTAAAAAGCGTTTAAAACATAATTTCACCCATAGTAACGACAGTGAATTTTCTTAAGTAGACAAATACACAAAATATATTTTTGTCTCATGCTCTTTGGGGGACCATTACCTGATTTCGAAGATTCCCCTTTTCCATTTTATTAAAATTATTGCTGTGTGTCATATCTAACTTATGAAGAATATTTGTTGGACTACTTAGTTTAAATTATAGCATCAATTATTGTGAATATCCTTTTTAGCTATTTTAATAACCAAGTCAGATTTTCTAATGCTGTGCATAGAAATGTATCAGTGTAATATTGCCATTTTCTCAGTTCCTCCTGTGAGGTTTTGATCTTGTTAGAATTATTCCTCTGAGGAAGAAGTCATTGACTTGTAGACTTTTGATTCTATTTAGAAAATTTGAAAAATTGTGAATAATTTCTCCCTCCCTCTTTAAGGATTGGCCTATGATTGGTATTTTTAAATCAGGACTCAAACCTTTCCACATAATTCTGTTCAAACTGAATACATTTTTTTATAATTTGATATACTGTCTTAGAGTCAAATTTCATACTTCTTATAGGAAGGGCATGAATGGTCATGCCCTGTATTCAGAAAGAATGTTTAATAAATAATATATTATTAAACACTCTTTGTTAAGCTTATTTCAAAGCACTCTACATGTGATGATTTATTTTATCATTCAGAATAAAGAGTTGGTTAAAATATGACCTACATTTTACAGATGAAGAAATTAAGATAGAGAAGGAAGTTAGCTTTCCCTGGGGTAAATAGATCATATTTACTGGTGTTTGAATTTATCCTGGGCTCTACAAATATCAGGAGCATTTAAAAGTCACAGTGATCATTATATTCAATCCCAGCCTCCAGGCACCCTCAATCTTAAAATCCCTTTCATGTCCAGAAACATGACTATATCTGGAACATCAAAGAATTAGGTGTCTGCCACTCCCTGCAACAGCTCCCTATTGTCAGGGCTTCCTAATTGGCACATTGAAGGTTTCCAAGCTGTAGCTTTCCATGTTAAGGCCTACAAAAACAATTTTGACCACAGAGATAGGCCCTTTCAGGTTAAAATTTCTGGTTCTCAGGAGGAAACACTTTTACCAAGGTGCATTTTAAGTACTCCTCTGGATCTGAGGCTATAACACCAAGCTATTTGCAGCATTTCCCAAAAATTTCAGGCAATCCTATTAGGTCTTTGCAGATCAATTCCATTTCTTAATAAATATTTCAAACCTTTGCCATGACCTTTGAATCCCCAATATCTTGGTTTTCCTCTCACATTCAGCAACTCACTTGAAACTCATTTTAGAAATGAAATAGATACTTTTGGAGGAAGGTATTTTGGGCCATTAAATTTGAAATAGGGTTCCTCTATTGCAGGGTTCTTAACCAGGGGTCTGTGAGCTTGAATTGAAATTCAAAAAAACATTCTTGTAGGGATGTGTTTATGTGGGTGTGATACATTCATTAAATAATACACAGTATAGTGTGGACTTAGTAAGGGGTCTGTGGTTTTCACCTGACTGGCAAAGGGGTCCGTGGAACAAAAAAGGTTAAGAACCCCAGCTCTATTGATATCTCTAACAGGTGAGGCATTATCTCTTATCCCAGCTATCTCCTTTGTCTCTTAACTTTGTGTTTGAGCACCATTTCTTCTTGCGGTATCATAAATTTTATATCATTATTTATAAATCATATGCTTTATCTTAAACTACTTCCTCTCAATCTTATCCATCTTCTTAGAATTTAAACATGCTCTAGTATCTGCCATTCTGAAATTTGAAAAAAATTAAACCCCTTTTGAACTTTTATTTCCAGCTGCTCATCTCTCATCTCCTTTTCAATGCAAGTTGAGAGCTGAGTCCACTCATCAGCATTATTCCTCATCCTACCTTATTCTCACCCTCTCCAATCTGGGTTTTATTCCCATTAATTCATGGACATCAGTCATAGTGGCAATAATATTTTCATCAATTTAATAATCTCATGAGATTTTTTCAGGCTTCATATTATTTCACCCTCAGCAGTATATGATTAACTCCTGCTTATGAAGACCAATTCTTTTTCCCAGACAGTTTTGACTCCTGTCACAGGTTAGGTTCCCAGAACCTGATGTGTAGGATATTTACTTGCAAGTGCTCTTGAGATCCACATGATTGAAAAGAGAAGAGAGAAAGCAGTATTGGATGGAAGGAAAAGTATAGCTGCAATGCACCCTTATAGCCACAGGGAGCCCTGGAACTAAGTTGGAACATTAGGTCTGTTCTACACTGAACTAGAATGGCCAGGACTACATTCCCTAATCTCCACTAATCACCCTGGGGAGGATATGTTCTTGTGGCATATGGTTCTCTGCAGATGAGACAATCCCCAAATGTCCTGACAACTAAAGGACATTGTCAGAGTATTGACAACACTCAGAATCTTGGCAAAAAGTTCTCTTAAGGGGGATCTAGGTGGAGCATCTCCATATGTATCCAGTCTATCCTTTGCAGTACTTGGATCTCTCTTTATAGGTTTAGCACGCAGCTCCCCCAGAATTTCAGATGCTCTCTCTTCCCATAGGAATCTTGTGAAAGGAAGCTTACTGATACCAGATAGCACTGCCACTGCAGGTGGTCATGAGTCCACAACTGATATTTATTATTTCCTACCTTTTCTATTGTAGATTTCCCTTATCCCCACCTAACACCTCTACCAGTCTCAGGAGCTTACCAGGTGCCAGATCATCAACTCTTGATGGATCTGATCTCCTGGTCATAGTGCCCTTCTCAGGCAGCATTTGTGCTCTTGTCCATTTATTAACAAAATTGAGCAGGAGAATGTCAAAAGGTGCCCAAGTAAGTCATGTGGGTGCCAAACATATTATTCCTTGCCTCTGTTATATAACAGCATGCCTGCTTCCTCCAAATGGTCCATGTTAATCACTCCTGCCAAGACAGGGTCCCCTATTCTTGAGAATGAAAGGCAAAAAGTGCCAAGGTGGTGACCAGGGCAGTTAGTTCAATGGCACTATTCTTGGGCTTTTTTCTTTTAAATAATATTAGATTCAGTTTGTCAACATTGTCAGGAAATTCGATGTGAATTTTGAGTGGAATTTCATTGTATTAGTTTGATAAGTGGCATTACCAATGTATTGAATCATATTTTTCATGTTTTAGAACTATACATTTCTAAATTTATTGCTTATTTTTAGGATTTTAGGAGAACAATAAATGTCATATTTCTACTCCATTCTGTAGGATGTTGACAACTAGAAAAGGTAAAGTGCAAAAAGTAGATGAAAATTAAACTTTCTGTTCCTCGCTGCTACAGGGCATGTGGAGGACAAGGTTTGGGGGCACTTCATTTCACAGACATCTCAAGGGGAAATGTTTGGACAGAGCAGATTTTGAGATAAGTTTAACCATGTGTAATAGAGATGAAGGAAGCATTTTAAGATTATTTTGGAAAACTTTGATCCTAAATGTTTGATACAAAGGAAATGAAGCTAATGACAAAATAATGCAAGAAAGAAAATTATATAAACAAGAAATTTTTACTCAGCCAAACTTAGCAATAAATAATATTTCTAATATGATGAAAAATGAATTAATTTAAATGAAATTATGGTATAATTATTTTAGAAGTATTGGGATTGGCATATACACTGTGGGGATGCCACAAAGAAGACAATCTATTGAGTATTAATTAGGAAAGGTTAAATTAAAAATGTATACATTTAATGTTAACTTGGGATATATACAAGAAGAGTTATAATATTTTGAAACTGTTATGTCTAGGAAGTGTGCCTGGAAATATAAGCAGTACTGACTCCTGTTTCTCATCTTAGGCTTTGCTGTCTTATCCAATATTTTAAATGAAGAGTACTTTTTTTTTTTTTTTTTTTTTTTTAGATACTGGGGCTGGGGATTGCACTCTTTTGTGGGAAGCCAGTGCTCAACCACTGAGCCACATTGGTTCCCCTCGGTTGTTTCATTTGTTTGCTTGTTTGCTCTTGTTTTTAGGAGGCACTGGGGACCAAACTCAGACCTCTCATGTGGGAAACAGGCACTCTATCACTTGAGCCACATCTCTACCCCAAGAGTACTTTACTTTGAGCCTATACCAAAAACAATGAAAAACTGGGAAACTGAGGGACTTAGCACCAAGATCAGGGCACCTGAATTGTTACAGTTTAGGAAAAGTAGTCCCTAAAATAAGCTTTCTTGACAATATCTTTGCTTGGATATGATCTGAATGAGGCAGTGACAGAATATTGTTCTGCCCAGGTTGTAAACATGGTGAAATGGGACATATTCAGTGTACATATGAATCCCCTGGGATCTTGTTAAAATGCAGCTTCTGATTCATTAGATCTGGGGTGGGCCTTTGATTCTGCCTGTTTTACCAAACTTTCAGACATGCTCATTCTGCAGCTCCACTTACCACACAAGTCCTGAGGCCCTATTTAGGGCCTCAGCTCCTAAACTTTGATGCCTATTGAAATCACCTGAGGGTTTTTCAAAGTCGGAATACTCTTGCCATAGCAGGAACAATTAAATTCATATCTCCAAATGGGATGCAGGCATTAGAATATTTTAAAGTTCCAACGTGAATTCAGTGTGCAGAAGCATTTGAGATCCACTTCCATAGATGATGTGACACAATATGGAAAACTCCTATATTAATATAGTAGATACTTATAAGCACAAAAATTGCAGGTATTTTTTTTAAAGATTTCTTTTTATTTGTCCTCCCCCCCCATCCCACCCCGGTTGGTTGTGCTCACTATATGTGTCCATTCGCTGTATGCTCTCTGTGTCTGCTCGTCTTCTCTTTAGGAGTCACCGGGAACCGAAACCGGCATCTCCCACTTGGGAGAGAGACGCTCAATCACCTGAACCCCCTCTGTTCCCCACTTCGTTGTCTCTTTCATTGTGTTTCCTCTTTGTGTCTTATTGTTGCATCATCTTGTTGCATCAACTTGCCTTGCCAGCCCATCGCACCAGCTCGCTGTCTTACTCATCTTCTCCAGGAGGCAACGGGAATTGAACCTGGAATCTCCCATGTGGTAGGTGGGAGCACAATCACTTGAGACACTTCCACTTCCCTGCAGGTATTTTTAATAAATAGAAAATGGTTTTCATATATATTAGCCTATGCTTGTTATTTCTCATAGTGTTTTCCTAGAGACATTTACAATCATATTCAGACAAAAAAAATCCACTAATAGGGAATTGATAAAAGTGAAACTCTTGAGTTCCACTCAGATACAAACTGAGAGGGCAATAAAGTCATATAGACATTTTAACTTTGCCTATTTTTCCCCAGTGCACTCTGAAATGTTTTAAACTATCATTACATAAATCCACTGACCTTGAGAATCTGGTTATCTCTACCTCAGTGAATCTACTGAATGCCTCTTCATCATACAAGATTCCTCAGCAAACTCCCTGATTCCCTCCTTCTAGAATCTATCTCTGTCTTGATCTCCTAGCTCACAATATTCACCTGGATTTCTCTGGCTCCACTTTCTAGATCTTTGCAAACTCTTTCTGAAACATTACGTATTGGAACTCTGCAGGACTTCGTCTCAGCCCTTCATTTTATCCTGCCTCTCTACCTAGGCAATATCTTCCATATTTTATGTTTATGACACTTAAACTTTCCAATCTAAGTCTTATATCTGATCCCCAGACCTGAGCATGATGTTCTCCACTGGAATATTTCAGAATTTTCTCATTAGTCGTATATAGATGGACTCATCATTCTGCATTATCTGAGCCTACTAAGCCTATGGGGACTTTGAGACATTTTGATCCATGTGCTTCTACTACTTTCTGACACAAAATTTTCAGGATGAGATTTGTGTGATGGGAGCCACTAATCCCTCCAAATGGAACAAGTCCTTGAATTGATCAACTCCATAATGAACTACATTCTTCAGTATCTTGGTTGATATCTGAATCCAGTAGAACAAGATCTAAACTCAGTGTCGAGAGAGTGGATATTGTTAGAAATCCCATGTGGAAGGACCAAAGATGATTTAGGGCAAGTGTACTCAGAAGAGCAGATACAAGGTAAAGCAGTAAGGAAGTGAGAGTCCAGAGGGTTGTGATGGAGGTTTCATAAGCCAGGAATAATTAAATCTGAAAAATTCCAGAGTGGGTCTCAACATCGGGACCCAATTCCAAATGTGACGTAGATCTGGGATTCCTATGTTTTGGAATTGGGGAGGGAATTGAAATTTTCTGGACCATGTGGTATAAGTAATATGAAACCAATTTCATGTTCTTATCTGTACAATGAAGGTATTCATATCTTTTTTATTTGCCAGAGTAGCCAAGACCTTCTTACACTGTTTTTTTTATAAGATTGATTTATTTACTTTTTATCCATTTTTAACCACCCCCCTCCCCAAATTCTGCTGTTTTTGTGTCCATTCACTGGGCAATTCTCTGTGTCCATTTCCTGCCCTCTCTTTTCATCCTTCTCCTCCTGTTTTCACCGTGATTCGATCCTGGGAACCTCCGATGCGGGAGAGAGGCGTTCTGCCACCTGAGCCACCTCAGTTCCTTGTTTTTTGGTGTATCTTGTCTTGGCTTTCCTCTGTGTCACTCTCCTGCTACGTCATCTTGCTTGTGGGGCCTAGGAGCAGGGCCTGGCGTCCTGCGCACCTTCTATGTTTTTCTTTGTTTTACCAAGAGGTCTTGGGGATCGAGCCCAGGTCCCTCCATATTGGAGACGGGTGCCTAAACATTTGAGCCACATCTGCGCCCCTCTTCTTACTCTTGACCCTGGGAGAGGAGTGTCCTACCCCTATTTCTCTTGGAGCACACTTCATGTTCCTGTTGATTGAACCAGGGTTATTCCAGGTAAAGGGTTGGGATGTATGACAGGTAGGTCTGGAAATTGGGGACAAGACCAGAGTCTCATAGCTTCTTTCTCCTTTGTCAGCTTTGCTCACCTGGTACTTAACTGGTTGAGTGAAAACCCAGAGGAAGACAGTTGTCAGCTGAGCTATTGACAATGCAGCCACTGGTGAGTAGGGAATTCTTCTTCTACTGAAATTACTCATGTGCTGGCAAGAGATGGGCAGGTTTCTCCTATTGGCAGGGATATTCTATTCAAGGAACTGAGCTTCAGTTAAGTTTATCCAGGACTCTGGGATGGTAATGGTAGGTTAGGGGTTCATCAATAAGTAATCTCCTTTCCAATATTACACTACTTTGTTCCAGCCTAAATTAAAGCTCTGTATTCACTGGAGAGATGAAAGTGGGTTTTTTTTTTTTGTTTGTTTGTTTTTTGTTTTTATCCAGCCCATGTCCTCATTGGAGAAATAACATACTCTTTGGTTTTGTTAATGCCTGCACTTGACCTAGGCATGCAGTGAACATAGATGAGAGAGATGACTAAGAGCAGAAGTTTACAGTTAGTAGGGAGGCTGATGTTTTAGCAGGTGAGTTCATTTAATCCAGTGTTACAGGTGATAGGGTGGAGGGCTGTGCATTGTTGAAAGAAGCAAAAGTGAGGATTAAGTGATAGAAGGAAAGGAGGAATCATTTTTTAATTTTCCCCAATTTCAGATTTCTTAAAATTTTGATGTTATATATTTGCACATTTTGAAAACTTTAAAACAAGATAAAATTTTGCTTGCCCAGTTTCCAATTTTGTTAATAATATTTATCCAAATTTTATAAATTGAAGTAATGAGAAGTAGTATTGTTTCTTTAATTTTGGTGTGCATTTAAGGGGAGTAAAATTAATGGCCCTGTGAAAATTTTTGAAGAATTGGAGAGATGAGAAGGGATCAAAAAGTTTCTTTTACTCATACACAGGCAGTGGAGGTAAAGATGCAAGAGAAACAATGAACATGGGTATTTGGAGTTCCCAAGGAACGTTGAGATAGGAAGGTCTCATACCCCTGGAATGGTCAGGCTAGGACTGTCCTTCAGTACAGCAGTCTCAGGGGCCCATGATTTGTGCAGCTGAACCGTATGCACTTATATGCTTTGATGAACACCTGAGTTATGAGAGTTGAGTGAGGAAGCACCTGCGGACCCAAAGTTCTGCATGATACCTGTTTGGTTCTAAAGAATGGTGGACTTTTCTGTAAGTTTCTTTGCCATTTTAATGAATAATCGACCCATGACTTCTGTTTAGATAGGAAGCACTTTACATCTAAGCTTCAAAACTTGTAACATGTTGTGAAATGATTTCATAGATGAGAGGAAACTGTAGCCGTCTGGGAGACTAATCTAATCATAATTATGGTATGAGTGACAAATCATGGATATTGCTTGCCTTGTGATGAGTTTGTAGATTTACTTGAAATTGGTGGGAAAGGGTGTTTAGTGATTAATGCTCAACTGCAAATTTTATATCACCATCTGGAAATCGTAATGACCACTTTATTAGGATTTTTCAAGGTTATCTCATACCCCATGTCTTCTTATATTATCCTATAATGGAGTTTTAAATATTTGGTGTATGCATGTGTCTGTGTGTGTGTGAAAAGCAGATAACTATCAGCACTGAGAATGATCTAACTTGAAACTCAAAAACATTTTGAGCTTTCTCAGTGCTGTCCTCTCAAACATCCTAGAGATGGCCCTCTCTGAACCCAAACATCCATGATGTTTTAGGAGTCAATAACTTTGAAAGACGTAGCTATAGACTTCACCCAGGAAGAATGGGCCCTGCTGGAAACATCCCAGAGAAAGTTGTTCATAGATGTGATGCTGGAGAATATCAATCATTTAGTCTCAGTGGGTGAGTCTCTCAAATTTACCTACCTACCTGTCTGTCTATCTAATCATCTGTGTTCTAAAGAAGTGTTTAGAACAGCTTGTTCATATTATTTTATATTTTTTATATTTTATTTTTATTCTTTATATACATATTTTGTATTATTTTTAACATATACAATTACCTGAAAGAAATTTGTTTCATTACTTATTTCTTATACCTAATTTTACACTAGAATGTAAACTTCTTGATCACAGTTTCATGTCTGTCTTCTATTCAGAGTCCAACATTCAGAGCAGTGCTGGGAATTCAATGAATATTTTTCTGAAAGTGTAATTAAGTGGATTAAATATGTTCTAAAGAATTATTCTGCTCTAGGGATTTGTTGTGGATTCAAACTACGGTAGTAAAAGAAACAGGCCTATCCTTTTCCACATAGAACTTAGACATGCTGGGGGAGCTTATGTTATTGGATTCTTTTTGAAAATAATGGACAATTGTGGAAACCTAGAATTTCTCCTTGTTTGAAAATTGGAGGGTTCTGCAGTCTCTCTTTGAACTAGAACATCAAGTCTGAGGTCTTCACTGTATTTGGTCAAGGGTTAACCCTTTGAGGATAAGGGGTTGTCAATCTTGTATTTCAGGTACTTTTCCCTTAGCTGACCTTCAATGTTTACCTCGTTTTTCTTTTGTCACTCTGGTGGTTTGAAGTCATTTGTACCCCAGAAAAAATATGTTCTTAAGTCTAATCCATTCCTGTGGGTGTAACCCATTGTAAGTAGGACCTTTTGATGAGGTTATTCGGTTAAGGTGTGTCCCACTTCAGCCAGGATGAGTCTTAATTCTATTGCTAGAGTCAATTATAAGAGAATGAAATTCAGACACACAGAGAGAAAACCATAGGAAATAAGAAGCTGAAATAAATGAAACCCAGAAGGGAAGGAAGAGACCGAGAGATGCCGCCATTTTGCCTTGCCACGTGACAAGTTAATGACCAAAGGTCACCAGCAGCCAGCCCCATAATGCCAGAGACTTGGTGAGAAACCATTGCATTGATGATTCCTTGGTGTGGACATTTTCCTGGCCTCAAACCTGTAAGTTAATCTGCATTGTTTATGCTACCCTATTTCATGGTATTTGATTAAGCAATGTAAGAAACTGAAACAGATTTTGGTACCAGGTGAGTTGTGTGCTGCTGTTGTAAATACCAGAAATGTGAGAACAGCCTTGGAATTAGATAAAATTGTGAGGCACTTGATAGAAAAGACCTAGATTGCTTTGAAGAGACTGTTGGTAGAAATATAGATGCTAAAGGTACTGCTGATGAGACCTTAGAATGTGTTACTGGAAACTGGAAGAAAGGCAATCCTTGTTTTAAAGTGGCAGAATACTTTGTAAAATTAAGATCTGATGTCAGATAAAAGGCAGAACTTGAAAGTGATGAACTTGGATATTTAACTAAGAAGATTTCCAAGCTAAGTGAAGAAAGTACAGCCTGATTTTTCCTTGTGGCTTATAGTAAAATGTGAGGGGAAAGGGAAAATGTGGCTTATAGTAAAATGTGAGGGGAAAATGTAAGGTGAGAACTGAACCCCTGGGCATAAAGAAACCAGAAATTGATGGTTTGGAAAATTCTGAGCTTCCAGAAAGTGAGTCCCCAGAGAATAATGTTTCATGTGAGGCTTTAATAGAACATGGAGCCAATCAGCAATTTCTATGCAAGTCAGGACTAGAGGTGCAATTATCCAGGAAGGATCTGTGGAAAATCCTACTGTCTAATGCTTTGGACCCCTGTATACTACATGGAAAACTAACGATTTTTTGCAGGACCTCTGTGAATAGAACCACTGCCAGTCTGGACTGAAAATGACAGAAAAGGGACAGATTGAAGGAAAAATCACTTCAAGAGAAGAACCATGGAAGCTGAGGTCTAGATCAAAGACATATTCTCAGGCCAAGAGAGTGGGCTCACCCATGTGTGTGGAAAGGGTGAGTCTTCCCTGATACTTAGAGTGGATGGGCCTTCCGCCTCATTGTTCAAGAAAAATACTGCCACCCTAATATTCAAAGAGGAGTGGAGCCTGTGACCTGGGATTTGCAGAGAGCTTATCCACCATCTCGATGCTTGGAAAGGGTGGAGCCTTCACCCCAGTGTTTAAGGAGAGCATGGCTACTGGGCAAGCACTTGGAAGGGGTGGTGCTGCCACTTTATCATGCCTGGAGGACAAAAACATCATTCCATAGATGACTCTTGGATCTTGAAATCTAATGGAGTGTGTCTTTCATGGTTTTGGAATTATTTGGGACCAGTGACTCTTGTTTTCCTTCCAATTTCTCCCAGTGGGAATGGAAATGTTTTTCCTATGCCTGCCCCTTCATTGTATAATGGAACCAGATACTCTAGGTTTCATAGGTTCACAGACAGAGGGGAATTGTACCCCAAGACAGACCACACCCATAAACAATTCTGATTAGATTTTGTACTAAACATTGTTCTGAAATAACTTAACGCTTTTGGGATATTGTGATGGAATGAATGTATTTTGCATATAGAAAGAACATGTCTTTTTGGGATCCAGAAGGTGGGGTGTGATATTTAAAGCTGTATATTGCCCAGGAAAACATGTTCTTAAATCTAATCCTTCCTGTGAGTGTAAACCCACTGTTAATAGAACCTTTTGATAAGGTTACTTCAGTTAACCACCTCAATCCTGGTGGGTCTTAATTTTATGAGTGGAGTCACTATAAGAGAATGAAATTCAGACACAGAGAAAGCCAAAGGAAGTAAGAAGCTGAAGTCAATGAAACCCAGAAGAGAAGGAAGAGACCAGGAGACACCACCATGTGCCTTGCCATGTTACAAGCTAAGAACCAAGAATCACCAGCATCCAGCTCCAGAATGCTAGTACTGGGGAGAAAACATTACTTTGATGATGCCTTGATTTGAACATTATCCCAACCTCAAAACTGTAAGCTAATAAATTCCCATCATTTAAGATGACCCATTTCATAGTATTTGCTTAAGCAGCCTAGTAAACTAAAATGGTCACCTTCCTGAGTCTTGATGGTAATGCACCATTATCTGCACAGAACTCAAAATTCCATTTATTTTTCACAACAAGCAGGACATCAGGTCTGCAAATCAGATATATGTTCCCAGTTGGAACGAGGAGAGGAACTGTGGAGAGAAGGAATTGGAACTTTCCAAATCCAAAATTCAGGTGAGCTCTAATGTCCTGTGCTTCTTGACAAGGAGGAATCTGGTCAATGAGTCAGTAGATACTTGGAAATATCAACTGCAGATTTCCTTAAGTGAGTTATATTTTCTAAAATTTAGGTGATGATATTGGGGAAATTTTCCTCAGGTGTGGTCATTATTCTTTTTACTTATCAATCTGTATTCAAGTGTCTGTGGCTTTGGGGAAATGCAGATTTATATACTATTGGATTTAAACTTTCACATAATGGCCCTTGGTCCTCCTCTTCGAGAGTGTTCCCTCTCTTTACCTTCCCAACATATTATCTTTTTAAATTTTTTTCTCTTATTTAAATCTTGAAAATCTTTTCTGATTGTCAATGTCATGTAATATTTTATACGGCCTAGAGTAGTACTTAATTTGATATTCTCTCCTAGGTAAGTGTCATATTTGAAATAATTCTAGGGCCATGTGGGACTTTCCAACATTTTCATTTCTTAATACTAGTCTAGCAAGTAATTGTTTTTTCAATTGTTTCAGGCAGGGAAAATGGTCCTAAAAAACAAGGAACGCTATCCATGCATCATATCTGGAAGAAAGACACATCTACCATCATGTCATTGGTAAGCTTAATGGTTATGAACCCTGGTCTTCCAAATAAATACCTGGGAGTGAAATAAGTTAGGAATTTAGTACAATTACTTAACTGTAAATAAGCTGGGATTAAGTACTAATTCAGAAAAAGTCTGTGATAGTTTGAATTTAGGGAAAAATTAACCTGAACACAAAATTATAACCTGAGGTCTTATAAAAAGATAATTGCATAAACATGGCTTATATCCCTAATATTTAAAACATTATAAACATTATAAAGGCTTCAAAATTGATGAGATAGCTCTGCAGTTGGGATGCTACAAAAGAGAAGATCTCTGTGAATGCAGGATAATAACACAGTATTAAACTAACATAGGAGAGATGTTAATTGGAATGACTGTCATTGAATGATTAGTCTAGAATTCATATGTATATGAATGGATATATTTGGATAATCCTTTTTGGGTCTCTCATCTACTTCCCCAAAGCAGAAACCTCATGCTCAAAAGAATGGCATTAAATGTAGTGAACTGCTAGAAGATTTCACTCGCAGATCCAGAGTGACTCAATATGTGTTAACTCACATGGGAAGAAAGCCCTACTTCATTAATTTAATTGGAAAAGCCGTCAATGACCAGTCATCTTTTAATCAACAAAAGCAAATTCACACTAGAATTAAAGCATATGAATGCCATCTAATTGGTAAATCCTTTATTCAAAGCTCTGGCCTTATACATCACAGTAGAACTCATATCAGAGAGAAACCATATGAATGCTACCTATGTGAAAAAACTTTTAATAAAATTTCTAACCTTAGATTACATGAGAGAATTCACACTGGAGAGAAACCATATGAATGCCATCCGTGTGGGAAAGCATTCACTCAGTATTCTGCCCTGAGACAACATGAGAGAACTCACACTGGAGATAAACCATATGAATGCCATCTATGTGGGAAAGCCTTTAATAGAATTTCTAACCTTAATCTACACGAGAGAATTCACAATGGAGAGAAACCCTTTGAATGTCATCTATGTGGGAAAGCCTTCACTCAGTGTTCTACTATGAGACAACATAAGAGAATTCACAGTGGAGAAAAACCTTATGACTGTCATCTTTGTGGAAAAGCCTTCACTCAATATTTTGCCCTTAGACGACATGAGAAAACTCACACAGGAGAGAAACCCTATGAATGTCATCTATGTGGGAAAGCCTTCACTCAGGGTTCTGGCCTGAGACAACATGAAAAAATTCACACAGGAGAGAAACCCTACCGATGTCATTTATGTGGGAAAGCTTTCAATCGTTATTTTGTCCTTAGAGTACATAAGAGAACTCACACTGGAGAAAAACCATATAAATGTCATCTGTGTCAGAAAGCCTTCACTCATCGTTCGACCCTTACACACCATGAGAGAAGTCACACAGGAGAGAAATCCTATGAATGTCATCTTTGTGCAAAATCCTTCACTCATTGTTCAGGCCTTAGACAACATGAGAGATTGCACAATGGAGAGAAACCCTATGAATGTCATCTATGTGGGAAATCCTTCACTCATTGTTCTTCTCTTAGAGAACATGAGAGAATTCATACTGGAGAGAAACCATATGAATGTCATACATGTGGGAAAGCCTTCACTCATCGTTCTACGCTTACACGCCATTTGAGAACTCACACTGTAGAGAAACCTTATGAATGTCATTTTTGTGGGAAAGCCTTCATTCATTATTCTCGCCTTAGACAACATGAGAGATTACACAAAGGAGAGAAACCCTATGAATGTCATTTATGTGGGAAGTCATTCACTCGTTGTTCTTCCCTTAGAGAACACGAGAGAACTCACACTGGAGAGAAACCATATGAATGCCATCTATGTGGGAAAGCCTTCACTCATCGTTCTACCTTTTCACAACATGAGAGAATTCACACTGGAGAGAAACCCTATGAATGTCATTTTTGTGGGAAAGCCTTCACTCATTGTTCTGGCTTTAGACAACATGAGAAAACTCATACTGGGGAGATACCATAAGACTATCATCTATCTAGAGAAACTTCAGTTTATTTTTGTAACCTTAGACAACATGAATGAACTCAAACTGGAGATAAATCCTATGACTGCCATATATGTTAAAGGGTTCAGTCAATGTTCAGACCTTAGAAGACATGAGAGAACTCATACCTTAAATGTTTTGAATACAGAAGAGATTTCAGCCCTTGAGGTAACCTTTAAACATACCAGAGAACTCAAAAACTGAATAAACACTTTATAATCATTCCAGTAGAGCCTTTAGTCATCCTGAGTACTTCATGAATCTAAGCCAATTCATATTGGAGAGAATCAATATAAATACCACCTATCCAGCAAAGCCTTTAGTAGATGGTGTAATGATATACAATATGAGAGAACTCATAATATGAATGCAATGAAAATGGAAGAGCCTTCATCCACTGCTCCAACTGATAGACTAACCAGATAAATCACATGTGAGAAATGACTTGGCTTTAATCAATTTTCCAATGCCTTAATTTTAAAATTTTTCTTTAAAAAACGAGTGTGAACTCCATAAGAGGTAAGTGCTAGGTCTGTACACACTGTGCACTATCATTCAACCAAGCACTAGCCTTGGTGTGCAGTGTAAAACTCAGTGTAGGAATGACCAGTAAAATAGAGAAAAGTCATTACAAAAGGATGAATCCCTTTGAGGCAGTGCCAGATAATCTATGCAGGAGAAAAGTCATGCAAAATCATTTATTCATACAGAAACACTGTAGGGCACATGAGAATTATGCCTTCTTACCAAGGTAATAAATGAAGGCCTGTCTTCAGTGATCACTCATTCCTTAGCTTTAGTGTTCTTATTCAGAGGAAGCAATTCTAAAGTCAATTTAGTAAAATCTTCCACTGGATTTCATATCAGAAAGTTCATAGCAGAATGTAAAGTACTTCATATGGACCCTTTACCACACAATTCAGCAAAGAATCAAGAATTTTGAACAAGACTTATTATTGAAATTATATAGGATAAATATGTGAGATTACAAAGTGACCTGGGTATTCTGAATGATGAATTTTGTAAGAAGTACTATGAAGTGAGATTAACTCAATTGATCAGTTCTTGCATATATGTAAGCAACAAATATTGTTGCTGAAAATCTATTAGGTTGGTCACATTGTAGTTTTATTTTTAATGCAGTTCTACATACAAAGATTTGAATCAATCAGAAAATAACTTTAAATGCTAATTCAAATATTTAGAACACAAAATTTTGATTCTTAACTCTTAACTACTGTTATCATATATATGTTCATGTCAAGGATGAAAACAAACGTGGATAAATAAACATTTTAGAAGTAGAGTGTGATGGTACATAAATACTCCTCTTTTGAAATAGCCTTCAATATTGTGGGAATCCAGAGTCTTTGGCTCCATCCTTAATCATTCTTTTTAAAGGGAGTAAGATCAGGGTACAGGTGATCTTACTCATTACGCTCACAGTTAGAATTGTCTTCCTCATTGTCCTGGTCTGTGCACAGGAAAGCTTTAGCAACCTGTGCATTCCTCTTTCCTGGGCTGCATCTGGGCTCATTGGGCAGCTCTGCAAAATTCCAGGTCTGTGAGTCTTCTTCCTCCTGCCCTTTTATGGCTTGTACCAAGGTTTTAACCTCTTACTCGGAGGGATCCTCTACCTCCCCATGGCATTGGCAGGTTTTCTGTTGGGATCCCATCCATTTCTGCTTTGTCCCCTGCTTTAGTAACCAAAGCCACTTTGCCCTGTGGGTGGGCCCTGTCCTTTCCTTTGTCTTCCCTTGGTAGATCTTTGTGCTCCCTTTCTGGCCTGGCTTCCCATTTCTGGGCTTCTGTCTTTTGAGTCCACCTCCGTGAAAATAGCTAACACTGGGCTTCTGATTGCACCCCAAAGCAGGATACTGTGGTGGATATTTTCTAGTACTGCACTGAACACTGTCCTTGAGGACAACAAAAATGACCTCTTTTCATTAATGCCTCTTATGCTGTCCAAAGCAGGATTGTCTCATCCATGTCCTGACCAGGAGTGAGATAATGTAGCCAAGTGTTTCACCTTTATCTGAAGGGCAGCTATGGTCTCATGAACAGTCTTCCAGGAGATTTTACTTTTTGTGAAGTCCCCCACAGTTGGGAATATCACTCTCATGCTCCCAGCCACCAAGACTAAGTGTGGAATGGATTTGTCTCTGTCCCTGTCATATTGATTGTCCTGCTCCAAGCAGGCAAAATATGTAGCAGCAGGGGGTCAGTGCTTCCCCGGGAGAGATCTGAGTCTGTTATACTCCCTCATTGAAGAGATGCACTATCCAAACCACATGAAACTCCCCTCTCTTTGCCCATATCTGTCTTTTAACTAATATATTTCACTGTCAGAAGAATACCTCATTTTGACCTCAGTGCCAGTGTGGTTCTGTGTTAAGTGAAAATAAGTCCATCTTTGGACCTGAAAACAGCCCTGAATTGCACATGACCTCCAAACTCTCCTTGGAGGTCATTTGAAACCCTTGAGATACCCTGGGGGTCAGCAGGTATCATGGGAGTATGCAGGTGACAAGCAGCCAGGTTATAGTTTCCCTACTCTTCCTAGGACTCACTTCCTGCCTCTCTTACCCCCATCCACTACCCTGTTTTGTCACTGTCCACACTGAATTTGCTTATATCTCACCTTTACTTATGTGACTAGAGGAAGGCCAGAACCCCAGTAGAGCTGACACTGTCCTGGGATGACCAAACCGATGGATCCTTACACCTCCACCTTGCCATGGAATACTTTGCTGGCACAGAAACTGTTGGGGAAGACACCTATTATTACCTATAAGGAAGGAGTCTCACTGCATTGAGGATAGCAGAGTCCATGCACGTGTTGGGGTCACCACTAAAACACAACTTACACAGGCACTGGATGTAACAGTATTTACTCAAAAAGAGAAGAGGCAAGGCAAGGTCGGCTTCACTAGTGGAATTTGGTCCCCCATGGCCAGTGAATTCTGCTCCATAGCCGATGTATGGAGATGGTCCACGTACATCCCTCTTGTGTACTGTAGGCGAGGGACTTGGCTCCTTCCCCATCAGGAACAAATGTAACTACAGGGGTGGGCCAGGTGCTATAAAATAATGCAAATGCTTGGCCAAATAGTCTCCAATAAATGTTTACACAATGCTCTGGGCAAAAGGGGAAGGAATGTTCCCACAGGCCACCAACTGCTATGGGTTGTCTTTTATCTCAAGGCACTCCTGAGAAAGAAGTGATCCCATATTTATCAACTCACCCCAGGAACCAGACTAGCACATCTAAGCATGGCGTTTATTTGTGGGTCACAGGGAAAAGCAACAGGTCTCACTCAGGATGTCCCTTTCCACATTATATTTTACTTGCCATGTAATCTGAACCTGTTACAAGTTCATTCTATTTCTATTGATTAATATTTTTTATTTGAATTAAATAATGAGAATTTGTAAGAGGCAAATTCTTAAAGAAATATAAATTGTAACTAATTCCTTTAATCAAGAAATTTGGTTAAAAATGCAATATCATGTAATCTACGTAATGTTAAAGTACTTGGCAGAGACTGCCGGAAACAATCAATAGTTTACCTTGAAGAGTAAATTCAGATTACTCCCTGTATTTTTTTTTTTTTTTTTATGGGTAAAAATCAAAATTCTCACAATACATACAAACATTTGCAAAATGATATATAAATATATATGTATATATGTGTATTTGCTTACAAAAATGTTGTTTATATATATATATACATATATTTTAAGAGGTGCTTAGATTACCCAAAATATTACACGGAACCCACTGGGATTCCCATGTTGCCCACCTCCCACACCTCCCATCACATCCCACACAAACATCTCCCACAGTGTGGCCCACCACCCTCAATGAACTTACACATCCTGGAGCCTTGCCACCAACCATAGACCACAGTTCACACTATAGACCACACTCTCTCCCACTCAGTTCTGAGTGGTGTGTGCTGATTTAAAATGGCCTACATCCGTTGCCACAACAGTACTCAGGACAACCTCCAACTCCCAAAGAAGCCCCTGTATTTCAACTGCTCGTCCCCTCCCTACCCCAAAAGTGTCAAGTGGCCATTGGCTCCACCTCATTGTTATAATTTCTTGCATTGCTAGAATCACCATATGTGAACAAGAGAATACCATCAAGTCCACTCTAGTCCATAGTTCTTCCCCCAATCCAGAGGGGACTGGGATGGTGATGTCCACTCCAACTCCAAGTGAGAGAGGGCTTATATCCCATGGATATGGTGGGTGGGATGATCCTGCCTGCAGATGCAGGCCCTCTCCATTCCCTGGGATGGCCATTTCCCATCGTTGTCTCCTCACCAGGTGACTTGGATGAGTCCATTGAGCTGTAGGGTAGGAGTTGCAGCTCCACCTAGATTTCATGCACACCTGGCACATAGGTAGG
>JAKSZT010001078.1:4645076-4669442 GCA_026826555.1 Tolypeutes matacus | reverse complement strand
ATTCAAGGTCTTTTTCCAGTTGTGTTGCCAGTTGGCACTTGGGAAAAGTTTTCAATTAGCAATAATCGTGCCTCGGATAAACCTCATTGGCTACGTCCCTGTATTTGTTTTCTATTGCTGCTGTACAAAATTATCACAAAGTTAGCAGCTTGTACAGTAAAATATATCATCTTACAGTTCTGTATGTCTGAAGTCTGACATGAGTCTCACCAGGTTAAAACCAAGGTCTCAGTAGGGCTGAGCTCCTTTCTGGAGGACCCAGTTGAGGGTTAGTTTCATGCTCATTCAGGTTGTTTACAGAATTCAGTTCATTGTGATTGCTGGGCTGAGACATCCATTTCTTTGCTGGATGACAGCTGAGGGCCATCCCTAACTTGTAAAGATCATGCATATTCTCTAGCTCCTGGCACCTTCCTCCATCTTCAGAGCTAGCAACTGTGTGTCAAGCACATCTCACTCTTCATATCTCTCCTCCTTCTCTTTCCTTATTTCTCAACCCAGCCAGCAAGTGTTCTCAGTCTTTAGAACTCATGTGATTCAATTTGGCCCACAGAGAAAATTCAAATTACCCAAGTAAATCTCCCCATCTCACAATCTGTACCCTTAATCATATCTTCTTTTTGCTGTGTAAGGTAATATATTCGCAGGTCCTGGGGATTAGGACATAGACATATTTGGGGGCTGTTGTTCTGCCTACTACCCACCAAACTAAAAGCTTCATGCACAGATATTATTTTTCGAACTGAATATTCTTTGAACTCTGGTCATATTGAAGTGAAAATACTTAGATTCATTGATCTCAATCACTCTGAAAGATAAACTTAATATCTCATAATGAGCTTAAATGATATATATTTATACCTTTTATAATCTTTCATGTTGACTTTCTAAACTTTTAGCTAATATATTTATTTTTATAACTTTTTAGATCTACTTAACTGCCAAAGTTGTTAATGTATCACTTCACATGCAACCTTAATGGCAAATAGCTTACTAAATTTTAAAAATATTATTGGGTAGTATAATGTCATTTTATAAATTGTATTTTTATGGAAAAATAAGACTAAATGAAGGATGTAGCAACATATTTGTGCAGATTTGCTAAAAATGATCAACTCTTGTCTTATCAGATGATTATTAAAGAATATTAGAAACATCACTTATTATATTCAATATGTCACAAATATCTCTTCATAAATTCAAAGAGAAATAAAATGTTTTCTATAATTTTGGATTATAATAGTTATTTTCAGTTGGTTTGTCTTCTCTGGCTTGGGCTTGGCTCTCCTCTTGTCTCCTCACCCCTTCACTTCCATGAACCTGGCCCCAGTTATTGTACACTGTTTGCTCCTGTCAATCATGGTCTCCCATGGCCCCCCACTGCTGGCCTGTCCACTCTCCCCCAACACCTCAGTTCACCCCAAGCAGCCTGGTTTGTTCTCTCACCCACCAGTTTCTCTCATTTCCCTTTCTTAGGCAGGCTCACCCTAATCTCTCTGTCCTTCAGAGAAACCCTCATCCCTGCCTCTTACCTCATATCCATCCCACAAAGTCCCGTAGGCAGGAGCTGCATCCCTTAGTTGACTCAGCATCGCCCCCTTTCCTGGCTTCTGCCCCAGGACCCTGCTTTTCCCCTGCCTCAGTTTGCCTCCTGTGTGTTCCCTCCTCTAAGGCCCTGACCCCACCTCTAGTTCCCCATTTACTTCACCTCAGTCAGCTCCCTCCTTCCCATTAATTGCCTTGTATTCCATGTCCTCTCACCTTTCTACTCCTGCCTCAAACTCAGCTCATATGGCCCCTCCACCAGCTACATCATGGGCCTCTGATCCACCACCTCTCACCCCCTCCCAGCTACAATGTTCTTAGAGTTAGCACTATACTCCTGGGTCGTTTCCAATGGAAATTCTTCCACATGGTCTCCATAAAAGTACTATAATAGCTAAAGCCTATAATACTCACATATGCCCATTAATAGTAGGATGGGTAAATAAATAGGGCACAAGTAATATCCAGCAATATAAAGGTATGATCCACAAATACATAAATAACTGGGATAGATTTCACAGACTTTTAAGTGAAGCAAAAATATCCAGACACAAAAGGGCATATTTTCTGCAAATTCAGTAGTTAACATAATGAATCTATACGCACATGGGTTATGACAAGGTTTACTTATGAAGTTATAAAGTCTGAATGGGAGCACAAAGGAGGCTTGGGAGGTGCTGGTAGTGTGATCCCTAATCAGGGTGCCAGTTTCAGTGATTTCAGTTTGTAAAACTCTATCAAGAAATGGTTTCCCCTGTTTTAATAAAAGTATTTGGAAAAAGGGGAAACTATTTTCAAAGTGTTTTAAGTAAGTCAATAGCAACAGATATTTGCACACAGGATTATAGTACCTGAGACTATTAACCAAAACCACTTATCTTTCACTGTGATGACACCAAGATTGATAGAGCATGAAGAAGCCCCACAGAACTACTGCAGTGCCTCAGCATTCATTTCTAGTTGAACAAGTGGCCAAGATCATAAAAAAACAAGTGTTGAAAAGACACACCTGTGTTTTCCCCAGCACAGGTGTCCAGAGGTGTGCCAAAATCTTTTCTGGCTGTCTTCGTTTTCCATTTGGAGTTGTAGTTGATGATGTTGGGCACAATTCCACGTTGCTGAAAGGCAGTTTTAAGAAGAGAAGTAATATACCGTGTGCCAAATTTCATTATCAGTTTAATAATTAAAGATTTTTATTTTTAAATGTACTGTGATACTTTTTGTGGTTTTCCACTGCATTGTCATAATTTATGCCATCTGAGCCATGAATTAGGACCTTTAATCAATTATTTCAGTAAAGTCTTAAATTAATGCTCTAAATAACTGAAGATTTCAACACACTCCTTGGTGTGCTGAGCACACGTGTTTTCCCATTCTCAGATTTTAGTTTCCACAATTTACTTAGTTCTCTGCTCCTCTCTCCACTTCCTCTTGGCCATACAATTTTTTCTTTAGGGAAGAAATCCTTTTCCTATGACTGTAAGGTCTGTGAAATTCTTCTGCATGAGAACTCACTCATGACTTAGTCATTTATCATGATATCCATTTTATGGATAAGGGAAATTGGGGGACCAGGTAATAGTGTGCATTGGATTAAACAATTGAAATTGGTGGAGCCCAAATACATATTAAGAAATAGTGAAGATAACTTAAAAAAAATTTTTTTTAAAAAGATACTTGGATTACATAAATGTTACATTAAAAACGTAGGGGATTCCCATATGCTCCACTCCCTACCCCTCCCACACTTGCCCACGATTAACAACATTGAAGATAACTTTTAAACTAATTTGTTTGCACATCCCTGGGTTTTAATATGTGATAATTCATGATCACTCTTAAAATTCAAATATTTTATACATATTAAATAT
This sequence comes from Tolypeutes matacus, assembly GCA_026826555.1. NCBI lineage: Eukaryota > Metazoa > Chordata > Mammalia > Cingulata > Chlamyphoridae > Tolypeutes > Tolypeutes matacus. The sequence goes on along the minus strand of JAKSZT010001078.1, from coordinate 4,666,026 downwards.
ATATATATGTATAAACTTCAAAAAGTATACAAATTTATCTGTTCATCTAATTTTTAACGTTCTTTATGTCAAGTTTTCCTTTGTCCAAATCATTAGGACTTAAAATTGCTGTAACTACTTGGAATAAAAGGAATATTTAACATCAAAGCACAGTTGTAAAACCTATTGTTTTATTAGAAATACTCTTCTGAATGGTGTGTCATCTTTAGGGATACCACATGCCTCTCTATTTTCTGTAAAAAGATACTTATCAAAAAGACAAAAACAACCAACTTAGGCCTAGGATGAAGGCACCTCAGGAACTTATAGAAATAATGAGTACTAGAACCAGAACAGCAGATACACACACACACACAGGAAAAAATATCTAGAGGATTTTTGCCAACTTTGCTAAGTATGTGTCTTCTAATATTAGACTCAGGGTGATTTTAGATAAAATATGAAGAGTAAATATTATCTGACTCATTTTATTTGCCATCACCATGCTGACATGAATGTGTGGTTCAGAAAATGGCAAACGAGGCCACAGGGAGAAAATCCATTGAGCATCAGAGAATATTCTCCAGAGAGAATAACTGAATTTCACTTATTTAAAGAGCACAGTCCCTGATCTTTTTTATAAAATAGGAAGTTTAAACAGTGATCTCATCCTTTTCCTTTCTTGTCATGTGAAGAAACAAATGCACAGACAGGTTCAGTAATTATCTTCATATCCAAGTGCTAAAGAGGCAGAACAGACCTAGAGCCTGGCCTTCTTGTGTTGATCTACTCATCTTAGAAAGTTTTATGTGTGTTTTTATGTACGTGGATAAAATTTTCAGGGAAAAACTTGATGCATGGGAAAACATACCTTTAAACTATGCTTAAATGGAATTGAATACAACCATAAGCAAGGTTCCTTGCTCCAAAAATGTTAGGAAGCTACATGAGACAACTCAGTGAAAACTGGGAAATTAAATCCTATACATTTCTAGATTTACATCATTGCTCCAGATTTTTGCAGACTGTGATTTGATAAGAATGAAGGAAGTGTTCCTTATAATAACTTGGTTCTATAGGAAAGTGTGTTCATCTGTTCAGTCATCTGCTCTAGAAGGCCACTTCTGTCATAACTGTTGAACACAGTACATTGTCTACAAGCAATTTGGTGAAAATATTTTGTCTAAATTTAATTTTCCCAAAATAGCAATCTTCCACATTCACCAGCACCGCTGATTTACCAGTTATTTTTGCCAATCATAAAATGAATTTTAAGACAATTAATATATGTATGGGATTTGTTTTCCATTTTTAAATTAAATATGTTGTGAGCTTACAAAACAATCATGCATAATGTGCAGAATTCCCGTACATCACCTCTCCACCAAAACCTTACACTGTTGTGGAACATTTGTTACAGATTATGAAAGAACATGATCAAACTATCACTATGGTACATAGTGTACACTTGGTATATTATTAACGTTATGTATTAGAATTGTACATTTGTTATAGTTCATGAGAGAACACTCTCATATTTGTAGTTAACTACAGTCCATTTTCCACCACTTGGTTCACTGTGTTATACAGTTCCATGCCTTATACATTCTATCCAGTGTATACTCAGTGGTTCTCACAATACATTGATTTTTTTGTTTTGTTTTTAACATATTTTTATTACAGAAGTTGTGAACTTATAAAACAATCAAACATGTTTAGAATTCCCATACAACACCCCCTCGCCAACACACCACAATGTGGTGGAACATTTGTTATAGATTATGAGATAATATCAGACTATTACCACCAACCATGGTCCATAATGTACATTTGGCACACCTTTTCCATACCCCTCCCATTATCAACACAGTACATCTTAGGCATTGATGCAAGAATATTACAGTATTGCTGTTAACCGCAGTCCATAGGTCACACCAATTTTTTCTCCATGCTTCTCCACATTCTCACCACCCTGCAATAGTGATGTACATCTGCTCTCCCTCACCGAAGGACACTCTTGCATCTGTACCATCACTTCTCATCCACCTCTGGGTTCACTGTATTATTCAGTGCCTAGATAATTCTTTAGTTTTCTTTCAGTTGACATTTGCATCGTATGGGATGGTTTATAACTCCATTAAAGATAGCTGGAACTATTAGTTGACCAGTTTCCATTTTGTTTACTGGAACAAATAAGATTATCTGTTGACTGTCAGCATGATTTAGTGTTCTAATGAACACAGTATATATCTAGAAATGTATACTTTGTCATTAGTGTCCCAAATTAAATTACATACTGATGTAGGAAATGAGAGGGAAATTATAGAAACAAAAACAAGGACACGTAAACAAAATTAAGCAAACATTGGCCTGACAGTTGAACAAATAGGATCATGTAAAGTACTCAGACAATACCTTGCCATAATGAAGAAGAAAGACTCCCCATTCTAGAGAAATTTCTATGAAAATATCCAGTAGTTAATGAAATGAGGAAACCCTGAGTGACCAGAAACACTGAGAAAGTCTTATAAGAAAAACCAAGACAACAGGATTCCAATAAACACAAGAAGCACGATGACATAGAATCTTTGGTTCTTCTAAAGGGATGTCACAGATAAATGGTATTACTTGTGGGAACCTATATTTCACTGAGTTCAAGTAATCACTAATGTATATTTTTTTATTTTTACTAGAAATACTTAAATATTTCATTCTCTATTCATAAGAGCCAGTTTAGGAGACATATACATGCTGCTTCTGATGTCAGTCCTCCCTCAACTAATAAACACCTGTGACCTGATGTTCTATTTCCTACCTGCTGTCTTGGAGAAAAGCGCTTTCATCCTTCAGGAATCACAAAAGCCATCCTTTCAATGAAGAGAACATGATGAAGTAATCAATATAGAATGTTAGAAAAAAGTTCATGAATGAGCTTCTGTGCCAATAATTTATAAAACATGTGAAGTGCTCTTTAGTAATAAAAATGTCTGACATGCAGTGCCATAATTGTATCCTTTAAATCTCATATTCATAGGTGAAAATAAAAATACACATCATTAAATATTTGAGCTTGGTGAAAAATAAGTTCCTTCATTTAAATTACAAATTAAGAGAGAAAGTGGCAAAAAAAAAAAAAAAAAAAATGACCCAACGAAAAAATGTTAGAACAATGTATGAAGGAAAATACTCAGAATGGGCTTGGGCAGAGAAAGGAATATTTTCCCCATCCTAGGAAATATGTATGAAGGTGATCAAAAATTAAAAGAGGTGAGACATGGAGTGAGCAGGAAAAAGGAGAGATGATTCTGAAATTTAAGAAAGAGAGACTTTTCTCCTAAAGGCACTCTCCAGAAAAATCCCGCAAGCCCTTTGGTATTTATATGTGCTGCTTTTTAAAAATTTTATTTTTAAAGAAGTTTTAGATTACAAAAAAGTTACATTGAAAATATAGAGGATTCCCATATACCCAATCCCTGCCCCTCACATATTCTCCTATTAATAACATCTTACATTAGTTTGATACATTTGTTACAATTGGTGAACAAATATTGAAGCATTGCTACTAACCAAGGTCTGTAGTTTACATTATGGTTTACACTTTGTACCCTACAATTTTATAGGTTTTGACACAATGCGTCTCTCATTGCAACATCATGCAGAACAATTCCAATAGGAACAATGTCCTATGTTTCACCTGTTCTCCCTCTTCCTCCCTTCAGAGTCTCTGATAACCACTCTTTATATCAATGTTACAAGTTCTTCTTTAGCTACAATAATAATTCTGTTTTGGTCCATCGTTGCATCCCCCGTTATATTCATTCCTCAATCTTGATTTTGATATGGTGATGCCCACTGTGCTTCAGATTGAGAAGGGGCTTAGCTCTTATGGGGCAGATGGAAGGAACAGTTTTATTTGCAGTTGTAGTTAACATTTTGCTTTTTGGAATGGGGGTTGTCCATCATCATTTTGTTAGTTGTTCTGGGCAAGTTCGATGAACTAGTAAGTAGGTAATGGCTGCAACTCTGTTGAGATTCAGGGCTCAACTGACATATGAACAAACTGAAGATTTAAGTCTCTATGACATATATTTAATAGGTATAGTGCTGATTATAGGTTCAAATAAAAGGAGTAGAAGAATCATGTGAACGGAATTTATAAATGAATCTAACTCTGTTACATTGGGGAAATAGATTATCATATATTTCAAGGTAAGGCCCACCAACAGGGTGCTGATTTCATGGGGTGTGCGCCTTGCCTATAGTGTCCAGATGTCTCTAGCCTGCTGCTCTTTTGATGAAACCTATGCCATCATTCTAACTTGATGTATTCATATCTTTATTTACCTGGGGAAAACCTATTCCTTCTTCTGGTCGCATAAAAGTTGAGCCCTCATTGGTGGTGATATTTGTAAAGTAACCAGTAGAGGAGAAAAATAAAGTACTATATAAATAGTTTCCTGAAAGGAAAATATATAGAATAAGAGAAATCTAACTAGGCATGACCATCTTTTCTTAGATTTGCTAACATGAATGGAGACAAAATGAAATTGTGAAAGAATTGGTAATAAAAATTAATTAGTGACAGTAGTTTAAAAAACCACTAAAATTATTCTGAGAATCCCATGAAGTTTAGAGACAGCTTAGAGAAATACAACCCTACATCAACAGCATAGCTTTGTTGTTAAAGGGATGCCCTAGAAAAATGAACTCCAGCCTTGGGGAAGTAGATACGCTACTTTCTCTTTTTTGTGACCCACCTTCTACCCTGACCTGCCTTCCTCATTCCCACTTCCTCTCCCTGAAGAAGGCCCTTTCCTTCCAAGACCAGGAACAACTATGCTTTTGTTGAAGGAGATGTTGAAAGTAATCCATAATAAGGCAAAAATATCTATGTGATTTAATTCTTTAATTTAAATTGCATAACAGTTGTATATTTCCATTTACTTATTAAATGTTCTCTTCAGTTTGCCTCTGAATTGAATGACTTTAAATAACTAAAAATTCATATTAAAAATGTAAATACATAATATTTATTATTTTTGCTTAAATATTGATTCCTACATTTAAATTACATTCTGAGTCAGAAAATAAGCCCCCATAATATATAAGAAGAAAAACAAAACCAAGATAACAGGTGAATTGACTAGAAAGAATCAGGGAACTACCTGTTCTCACAGATAAATAGAAATTTGCATTTTAGAAACTATCTATGAAAAGTGCCCCTAGTCAGAATCTGCTGAGAGACCAGCGACACTGAGGGAGGATTTCAACTATAAAATGTGGCAAAGTAGAATCTTTGTTCACAAAAAAACCTCTCTCAGAGGTCTGGTAGCAATATTTCCTCATTTTTGGGGACAATTGTGGGGCAAAAATAGATCTGTTATACTATTTTTTTCTCCCCAGGACCATGTTACGTATCTCCACTGCCACTATTCTTATTGTATATTACGTAAATGTCACCTATAACCTCACCAGGAATTTGGGGTTAGAGTTTGGCTGCAGAAGTAGGTTCAAAAAAGGAGGGGAAGTGAGCTGCTGCTCAGTATCTGATAAAGATCTTTGTCAGAGCCTCACATCCCTCCTACTCCAAACTCATGAGTCCCTTGTTTGCTTGCTCATGACACTGGCTTCCTTTTAAAGGGAAAGACCATCCCTGGGTCTCTCAGGCCTGAAAAGCTTTCTCCCTCTTCCCCTCTATTGGTAAATCTTCTCACCACTTGATATCAATGATTCTGTAAGGTGTGACTGAATTTCCTTGAGTGGCCTCCGAGATTCAGTAATGTGCATTGGAAATCACTAAGTGTATGTAGTTTGCTACCACTCAAAAGAAAAATTATAGTACTTATGACAGGAGCCTTCAGTAATTGCTAGTAGAGGAGTCAAAAAGGCACATGGGGAAGTTTGGCAGGCAGGAAGGGATGATGGTTGGGTCAGATTCAAGGATGCACAGTTCTTTGTGGAGATGAGTCTGTGTGTTGATGAATGGGAATGCTCAGACTTCTGGATGAGACATGGCATTAACAGATAAATGCTGAGGTTTTCTCAGAGAATATTGGGGTGAAGGAGGATATTGGTGTGAATTCTCATGGTGTCAAGCTGGGAATGTAGTTATTTTACTGAGGGAACAAGGATTCTGGTGTTGTGTTTCATGCAGGCGTACTTGGCAGTCTGCCTCTCTGATAGACTGTGGTGGGCCATGTGAGGGCAGGGAAAGATGAACTTTCCAGGACCTCATTTCCCCCCCTGGATTTTCCCTAAATCCTGCTCTTGGTGGTACAGAGGACAAGGTAGCTGTCTTTTAAGGAATGTAAAATTAAAAGAATGTACTTTTAAAATTCAAATCCCAATGACATATGACCTCCCATTCCAACTTCTATGAGATAAATCAATGGCAACACATTATCTCAAGAAACTTATTGAAATATTTGAAGTAAAGTACATATACATGCAGAACTTGGTCCTCATTCCTCTTTCATATCTGTTAATGAGATATTTATTACTGAAGTTTTGATTGAACAAGCATATAATTGACAAAATAATCAGCCATTATAATGCATACATGGTTTTCTATAGATTTGAATTGTGTGTAATATTGGCTATGTACAATAACCTATGTTAACAAGAATAATCATTGGAATATAAAGGCTTACCTGGATGATTCTCCTGCTCCACATGGTCTCAACGGGGTTTACCTGATGGAATCCAGGTGGTATCTGGTCAGGTTTCATAAGCCCTGATGGCTTCACTCACATGTCTTCTGCATTGGGAGGGATAACTAGAAGACTGGGCTTGGCTGGTCCTGTTAACCAGACACCTGCCAATGGGCACTGCAGCATATGGTCTCAGGGTACTCAGACTCCTTACATGTGGCTCAGGAATCCCAAAAGTAGTGATCCGAGAGACATGAAGTGGAAGATGCCAATTTCTCATGTTCTGGGCTATAAACCAGCATTGTGAGTCTTGCTTCCTCTTTTATTGGTCACAGTAGTCACAGAGCCCACCCAGTTTAAGGTGAAGGGGAAATGATACCTCCTCTCTATAGGAGGTGAATCTTGGGGACAAATATACTCAGCAAAGGCCCCCAATTTTCCCTAGCCAGGGCATCAACTTGCCGTAAGCTGGGTCTCAACTGGAGACAGGCCTAACTGGACTTGAATTAATTACTCTGGTCAGTAAATTGTCTCCTTTGACACAAGTGCAGGACAGCATCACCAAAATCTCCACTGTGGTTCCCAGAGCCACTCTATCTGCCTTTACCTGTGGTCTGAGCTGTGACCCCATACACATCACTGTGGGTGTGCATGTTTAAAAGGTGCCTCACTGCTCACGTCCCATCCAAGGCATGCAAGGGTTTTAATATGTTCAGATATTAGTGTTATAAAGTTAGGAATATCATTTATGAGGGGAAAAACCTGAAAGCTCTCATAACTAACTGAAGATTTCATAAAAATCCTTCTAAATTTAATTTTACCTCCCTTCCCTGCCCAAACCATGGAAACTAAGGGATTTTATTATTATTTTATATTTTTCATCATAATTAAATTAAAACATGGCTAGAGATTAGCTATTTAAATTAGATCTCAATGCCAGCTGCCTCTTTCACAAAAGTTCCTCAAAATAAAACAGCCACTGATGGGCAGGACTTGAAAGAGGTTGTAATTATTATTAATATTTTCATTTGTAAGATAATGCCAGAAATTTATTTCATTAAAAGGAATTCCAAATACCCATTAAGTATTTATCCCTGCACAGCAATCCTGTGAAATGGAAACCATACCAAGAAATAAATCCATTATAAAGTCTTTGGGCATTGTTATTTCAACAGTAAATTAATATCTTAATCATAGGAGGGTATCTTTAAAAAAATATATTTCAAAACCACTTTGTAGAATTCTCACTGAAATACTTGTGAGTAAAATAGCTGACCAAATATAAAATATTAACAGAATAAGGGGTTTTATTGTATCCTTGTTATTATTTTTTTAAAGGAGGAGCGGTATGTTATTAAAACAATTCATAAACACTTACTTGGCTGTCTCTTATAGAAATCCCTCTATGGGTTTATTATATCCATTAATAAAGTAATATCAGTTGTTTATTTCATTAACATATATACCAAATCTCCATAACTGGCTTTCCCCTCCTCAGAAATCCCTCTAAACAAAATATCTGCCTTAAACTAAAAGCATCTTAAAGTGATTTTCCATCTGTCCTATCATCCTTATCACTGATGCTGACACACCCAATGTAGCCCTTCAGCCATGAGGTAGCACTGACACCTTGGGACTTGGGATCCAGGGAGAACGTGATCAGAGCTCTGAAATGGACACTAATGTCTGAGGATTTGGGAGGACACAGGACAAGACAGAGGGCATGGAGACCTGCTGGCCTCTCATGGGATTCCCAGGGAAGGAGATATGTTCAGGGGAGAGGAGGGTAATTGGGGAAGAGGTGCAGAATGGGCACAATTCTGCAAAATGAAAATGGCATTTTTTCTATAAAAGTAAAAGCATGTGCCAATGTATCTTAGTTTGGCAATGAGCAGAGAGTGATAAATAATCCATATTCTGTACCTTTACATATGTATATTAAAATATATGAAAATTGTACACTATATATGAACCCAAAAGATATAGGTGTACATCTACATTAGTGTAAATGTTTAAATGAGTAAATATAGCCTACAGTGAATTTGATCCCCAACTAGCCCCACTGGCCTACAGCCAGCCTTATTAAAGGCTGCCAGGGATGGAAGTATGGCTTCCAAAACAGGGCATTCAGTGTCATGAGAGAGATGTTTAGGTCTTTTTCTTAATTTAAAAAAGTCAGGTTGCTATTGTATATTTTTTCACCCCTTACAAATAGAATTACTTGTCACAGAATTCTCCCTCCCTCCCTCCCTCCCTCTCTCTCTCTCTATATATATACACATACACACATAAATATATGTACATATATACATAAATACCTAACCAGAAATAAAAGGTCTTTCAAGTAGTTTGTTTAACTCTTATGTATATTTTCACTGTGCACACCAAGATGTGTGGATGAATCCCTAGAAGGAGTCTTCACATGGGAAAGAATCCCTCATGCATCATAAAACACCAAGGCATATTCAGCATTATGATTTTTTTATTGTTTATGAATCAGTTCAAATGTAATAGCTTAAAAACTCTGGAAACTGGCTTGCCTACCTGTCTCTTTGACAGAAATGCCTCCTGAGAAAATATATATAAAGAAAATAATTTTGAGGTCTTTGGCCATTAGAATTGTTGTTATATTACAATTTTATTGTATTATAAATATTGAATTAACTATTGATCATTAATTATTCCACTTTAACTTATTTTCCTTGTGCCAAAATGCTTATGAATAAAATGGTCATCCCAGAAATAAGAATTTAAAGAAATGAGGCCTTATCATTACAAATATTAAGTTAAAATGAAATGGAAGGTTGTTATTTCAAAAGAAATTTTAAAGGCACCTTAATTGGCTGGCTACTTCTACTGAGAAGTTCAAGCAATTTAAAAGATTACAGGGATTTTGGGAAGATGGCATCCGAGTAGGCCGGTAGGGCTCAATTCTCTCTCAAAAACAATGGAGAGAAATGTTGGGAAGGTGGCAGGGATGTCTGGGAGGCCAAGGGGTCCCCGGGAAGTGCAAGCCCTACTCCCACGTTGCTGTCACATGGTTGCCTGGACACCAGGTAATGGACCCAGCTGGCCTTGTCACCACCACCACGGGGCGAGATGGTGGGTGCAGTGGGCCAGGGTATGGTTCCAGGAGATGAGCAGAGCTGGTTTGTAAACACTGCTTAGTGACCATGCCTGATTATAAAATAATTCCTTCTTGTCCCACTGGAAATGATTGCACCAAGAATGACCATGCCTTATCACAGGCATTGGCTCTATTTGATGCCTTTAGGAAGTCATTGAGATTTTTCATGAAAATAAAAGGACAAATACTGAAGGCGTAACTAAAGGCATTTACTTTAGCTACCCAAGTTGATGTCACAGCTGTGCTTCAATAACATTCTAGCACCATGTATCAATGCTTTCACATTCAAGATGTAGAGTCTAAAATGTGGGAGCATTTGAATTGGGAAGTACCAAGGATTGAACCCAGGACCTCATACATGCAAAGCAGGCATGCTACACCTGCTCCTCCCCACTGTTATTCACCATTGTACCAGAAGTTCTTGCCAGAGCAATTGGTCAAGAAAAGGAAATAAAAGGCATCTAAATTGGAAAGGAAGAAGTAAAACTTTCCCTATTTGCAGATGATATGATCCTCTTGTCCTGGTTTGACTTTTGTGGACCCAAGATAATTATGTTTTTAAACTAACCCATTCCAATGCCCTACACTGTAAATGCACTGTAGATGGGAACTTTTGATTAGATTCAGTTGAGAGAAATTGATTAGAGTACTTGATTAGATCACTTTGGATTGTGGTACATCAGTGAGGTGTGACATAGGTTGGGTCTCTGCCCTCTTCCTGGGTCTATAAACGGAGAACATACAGAAAAGGAAGCTGCCATTTTGACCTGGCCATGTGAGAGAGAGGACTCAAGGATCACTAGCAGCCAAAGTTGAGCCAAGAAGCCCCCAAGAGATTGGGCCCACAGAGCAGCTCAAGGCTGAAGAGATGAGCCATATGCTGATCGCCTACAGCTAGGCTCAGGGAGAAAACTGAACAGCTAAGGCTGAGAGAAGAGGCCCAGAAAGAGGCAAGCCATATGCCTAATCACCTACGGCTGAGCTTCTGGATACAGTGAGCCTTGAGAGGAAGGCAGGGACCTTGGCAGAGATTGGCTTCCATCTTGCCTTGCCACAGCGTAGGATGCCAGGATTATCAATACCTGATTTTGGTGAACAAACATCTCTGATGGTTCCTTGATTTGGACATTTTCACAGATGTGGAACTGTAAGCTTTCACCCCTAATAAATTTCCCGTTATAAAAGGCAACCTATTTTGCATTGGCAGCCTGTTTTAGCCAAAAGGGGTGCTGATGCAAAGTACCAGAAATCTGCTGGCTTTTATAAAGGATATTATTTGGGGTAGAAGCTTACAGTCACAAGGCCCTAAAAAGTCCAACACAAGGTACCGTAAGAGGTTTTCCTCACCCAAAGTCTGTTGCCAAATGTTGAAGCAAGATGGTGAGCGATGTCTGTGAGAGTTCAGCCTTTCTTCTTAAGACTCCATGGTCCCAGCTTCTGATCTCAGCTATAGGCTGGCAAAAGTCTTGTCTCTCTTCCCAGGTCTCCTTTCTTTCCAGGCTCAGCTGCTCTTGTCTCTTCACAAGGTCAGCTGAAGACTATCAGGCTCATCTCTTTTCCTGGGACTTTGGCCATGTCTGATGAGCTGTCTCTATTCCTCTGTGTTCTTCTCCTGTGTGTCTACTTCCCTGTGAGAGTCTGTTTTGTTTTATCAGCCCTTGGGGGGGGGGGGAGGGCAGGACTCAATGCTTAGCCACACTCTAATGACATGGTTGAATCAAAGCCCTAATCTTAACATAATGATGTGGTTGAATCAAAGCCCTAATCTTAACATAATGATGTGGTTGAATCAAAGCCCTAATCTTAACATAATACAATCAAAGGGTTATCATACCCAGAGAAACAAACCAGTTTAAAAACATAATGTCTTTTTGGAATTCATAAATAATCTCAAACTGCCACGCAGCCTTTGGCAAACTAATACACCTATAAACAGAAAATACTGAAAAATCCCCCAAAACATTCCTAGAGATAATGGATGAGTTCAGCAGAGTGGTGGGATGTGGGATCAGCACCCCAAAGTCAGTAGTGTATATATAAACAAGCAATGAAGAGTTAGAGGAAGATATCTAAGAAAAAATTCCATTCACAATAGTGTCTAAAAGAATAAAATGGGTAGGGATGAATCTGACCAAGGATGTAAAGGACTTCTAAAAGAAAACTGTAAAAGAAATTATATACCTGAATGGGTGGAAGGACATTTGTGTTCATGGATTGGAAGACTAAATATTGTTAACATGTAAGCCCTACCAAAGGTGGTTTGTAGTCAATGCCATCCCAATCAAAATTCCAACCACCTTCTTTGCAGAAATAGAAAAGCCAAACATCAAATTTATATGGAAGAGTAAGAGGCCCTGAATAGCTAAAGCCATCCTGGGGGGAGGAATGAAGTTGGAGGACTCACACTTCCTGATCTTGAGACTTACAGAGCCACAGTGATCAAAACAGCATGGTACTGGCAGAGGGAAAGACATATAGACCAATGGAATCCATATCAGAGCTTAGAAACCAACCCTCACAGTTACACCCACCTCATTTTGGACAAATGGGCAAAGATCACTCAATGGGTGAAGAATGCTCTCTCCAATAAATTGTTCTGGGAAAATTTGATCACCATTTCCAAAAAAAAAAAAAAAAGAGGAAGGCCTCCTCCTTAAGACCATATACAAAAATCAACTCAAAATGGATAAAAAACCTAAATATAAGAGCTATTACTGTCAAACTTATAGAACAAAATATGGGGGATCATCTTCAGGACTTAGTGTTAGGAAATGGTTTCTTGGGCTTCATGTTCAAAGCACAAGCAACAGCACGCACACAAAAAAGATAAATGGGAACTCATCAAAATTAAAACCTATTGCATGTCCAAGGACATTATCATAAAAGTAAAAAGATTTCATCCACAATGGGAGAAAATATTTGGAAGCTACATGTCTGATAGGGGTTTAGAATCTATAACATATAAAGAAATTCTAAACTAATAAATAAACAGACAGCCACAATAAAAGGTGGGCAAAAGACTTGAACAGACATTTTCTAGTGGATATGCAGTGACAAGAAAGTACATGAAAATATTCTGAACACCATTAGCCATCAGAGAAATGCAGAACATGGCCACAGTGAGATGCCATTTCACACCCATTAGTATAGCTACTATTTTAAAAAATGGAAAATAACAAGTGTTAGAGAGAATGAAGAGAAATGTGAAAGCCCGTACCCTCACCCATGAGGGAAAAGACTTTGGTAGGATGAAGAAGTTGACAAAGTGAGACTGGATGAGTCACACACAAAATATCGGGGACTAGGAGAGGGGTGGTTCATAAAAGTCAAGGACCTCATCAACCCAGCAGAGTGCACACCCCTCCATCACTAGGCATCAGTGATCAGAGCCCCCAACAATAAAGAGAAACAACAGGAAGTCCAGTTTAGAGAAATAGGTAAATCCCAAACCTTCACGATTGACTCTTACCACCCTCTTTCTCTTAATATATATATTTTTAGTGACGGATAACATTCATACACGAACATACATAAACATGAAGTGTAGAAAGAAACTTGCGACCTTACAAAATAAGGTGGCATCACACCGCACAGTGGTCTCACAAACATAAACTCTCCACAAGGATCTTGAATTGTGGTGACTCATTTTTAAAAACTCAGCCACAGGTTGTTGGAGAGGCAAGATGGCATTGGTTTAGGAGGGCACTCACTGACTAGCTCTCTGAGGATGGCCGGTTGTGGACAGGGTCCTGCCCAAGGGTCTGTGCTGTGGGCGCACAGAGTGAGAAGCTTGGGTCATCTAGCAGCAGGCAGATTGATGGCGTGGAGTGATCGGTAGAGATTCGTGACTTTTAAGCCTGCCTGTGGTGGTTAACACAGGCGGCTGAGCCCCACAAGCAGGGAAAACGGCTGGTTTGAGCCGTGAATCCTGCACCCACGACTCCTGCTCCTGGTGTGAGAGAGCATCCTCTGAGGGAGGGAGGGCTCTGACAGAAGGTGGAGAGGGGTTTAACTTCTGTGGATTTGGCTGCCTGGACCCCCTCATAGCTTTGGGGAGCAGATAAGCCAGCTTGAAGCAGCGCCAGGCTGAGGGGAGAGGTGAATCTGCTGAGGAAACCTGATTTACCCAGCAGCCCGCTGACACTGAGGCTTGGCCCCAGGGGGGCGGAGTCAGCCAATTTTATCACTCTGCACTGACAAGCATCAGAGCTTCAGCTCTCCTGGGGAGGCCAGGCAGTGGGAAGGGCTTGATTAGTTTCCACGAGCCTATTTAGGGTCCCCTTGGTGAAGGGGGTGATCTAGCAGAGGACTTCTTTTGGGTCCTTTATATCACCAAAAAAAAAAAAAAAAAAAAGACAGTCACTTTAAAAAATGAATTCCTCTTTTTAATTTAGTTTAATACTGAAAATCTGCCTAAAAACCTGCAGATAGAACCCTGAAGGGAAATTGATAAATGCAAGCAGGCTGAGAGGATCCGCAAGGACCCTAGAAGAAACACTTCCTCCTTAGCTTTGTTTGCCTGCTTGCTGGTGTGGTTGTTTGGTTTTTCTCTGTTTATTTGTTGTCTCTTGCTTTTCTTTCCTCTTTCCTCCCCCCTTTCTGTTTTCCTTCATTTTTTTTTTTTTAATTAGGTGCTGCTAGCTTACCTCTTCTTTGCTGTGCTTCTTCTTCAGTGAATGGGAATTCTCTGTCTATATTGATATTGTATCCCAAGCTATTTCTTATCCTTCCTTCATCTCTCTGCCTTCTGCTTTCTGTTGTGGTTCTTAGACACCATGCTTTTTCATTAGCCCACAACTTTAGGGTGTCAATTTCTATTCTATCAATTTTGTTTTCTTCTTTTAAAATTAATATTAGCTTTTTCCTTTTAGCCCTTTCGTTACTCGTTCTCTCCCTCCTCATCATTCTACCCTTCTAAATCATTATATATATATATTACTCTATTTGGTTACCCAGTCCATTGTAGGTACTCCACTTTTTTTCCTATTACTCTACACTGCCTACATGAGTTAAATATTCATTTCACTAAGTCTTATAGGCCCTTCTTCTAACTTTTTTCAATATTACTATTATCCTTCTTCCTTTCTCACATCTTTTGATTCCTCAGGCACTAATCTTTTGCCTTCAAAATAACATAGAAAGAAGCAAGGAAACAAAATAAGAAGAAAAAGTGTCAAAGAGAAAACTTAACACACACACAGAGCCACCAGCTAAATAAAACTCTAGAGGAGAGAGAGAAGCTAATCAACTGAATAAACCCAGCAAGATAAAATGATGACTAGAGGACAACAAAAAATTACAAACCACACTGAGAAACAGGAAGACATGGACTACTCCAATGAACAAACTAAAAACCAGGAATATATGCAGAACATCAAACAACTAATCAAAGATTCCCAAACAAATATCATGAACCAACTTAATGAAGTGAAGGAAGACATTAAGGATCTAAAGAAGACACTGGGAGAACATACTGAAGAAATTGTAAACATATGCAAAAAGATAATGGATATGATGGTGATCAATGGCACAATCCAAGAAATCAGAAGGATGCTGGATCCACATAACAGGAGATTTGAATAGGCAGAAGAAAGAATTAGTGATGTGGAAGACAATACAGCTGAAATCAAACAGATAGTACAACAGACAATAAATAAATAAATAAATAAATAAATAAATAAAAATCCAGCAGGGACTCAGGGATTTAACTGACAACACAAAATGCACAAACATATGCATTATGGGCATCCCAGAAGGAGAAGAGAAGGGAAAGGGAACAGAAGGAGTGTTGAAGGAAATAATGGCTGAAAACTTCCCAACCCTATTGAGAGAGATGGATGTGCAGATCCAGGAAACAAAGCACACCCCAAACAGTATAAATCCCAACAGGCCAACTCCAAAATATATTCTTATCAAAATGTCCAATGCTCAAGACAAAGAGAAAATACTCAAGGCAGCAAGAGAAAAGAGAACCATCACATACAAGGGAAGCACAATAAGATTAAGTGCTGATTTCTCTGAAACCATGGAGGCAAGAAGACAGTGGTATGACATAGTCAAAGTAGTAAAAAAAAAAAAAACTTCCAGCCACGAATTCTCTATCCAGCAAAACTGGCGTTCAAAAAAGATGGAGAGTTCAAAATATTCACAGATAAACAGAAATTAAGGTAGTATGTCAATAAGAAACCGGTGCTTCAAGAAATACTAAAGGAAATTCTACAAGTTGAAAGGAAAAACAAGGGAGAGAGAGTTGGAGGAGAGTGTAAAAACATCTAAAAAGACAAAAACAGAAACAAAACAACATATGACATACATTAATCCAAAGAAAATATGGCTGAAGTAAGAGATTCGTTGTGAGTAATAACACTGAATGTTAATGGATTAAATTCACCACTCAAGAGACACAGAATGGCAGAATGGATAAAGAAATATGATCCATCTATATGCTGTCTACAAGAAACCCACCTTTGACCCAGGGATTCTAGGAGGCTGGAAGTAAATGGCTGGAAAACCATTTTACAAGCTAACAATAGCCAAAAAAGGGCAGGAGTAGCTATTCTAATATCAGACAAAATAGACTTTAAATGCAAAACTATTGTAAGAGACAAAGATAAACACTATATATTAGTAAAGTGGGTAATCTCTCAGGAAGAAAGAACAATCATAAACATTTATGCACCTAATCAAGGTGCCTCAAAATATGTGAGGCAAACTCTGGAAAAGCTAAGTGGAGAAATAAATTCCTCTAAAATTATAATGGGGGACTTTAATACACCATTATCATCATTAGAACATCTAGACAGAGAATCAATAAAGAAACAAAGACTCTCAACAATACATTAGAGGGCCTGGACTTAATAGACATATACAGAACAATACACCCAAAACAGCAGGATTTACATTCCTCTCGAGTGCACATGAATCATACTCCAATATAGACCACATGATAGGCCACAGAACAACTCTCAATGAATTCAGAAAGATTGAGATTATACAAAGAAATTTCTCTGACCACAATGGAATGAAATTGGAAATCACTAAGGGCCAGAGAAACAGGTTAGGCACAGGATATGGAAGTTAAACAACACACTCTTAGACAAACATTGGGTCAAAGAGGAAATCGCAAAAGAAATCAGTAACTACCTTGAAACTAATGAAAAAGACAACACAATATATCAAAACCTTTGGGATGCAGCCAAAGCTGTCCTTAGAGGGAAGTTCATAGCCATAAATACATATATTAAAAAAGAAGAAAGAGCTAAAATTGAAGACCTAACTCCACACTTGGAGGAACTGGAAAAACAACAACAAACTAAACCGAAAGGAAGTAGAAAGAAGGAAATAACAAAGATTAGAACAGAACTAAATGAAATAGAGAATAAGAAAGCACTAGAAAAAATAAACAAAACCAAAAGCTGGTTCTTCAAGAAGATCAATAAAATTCATTAACCCTTAGCCAGACTAACAAAGAAAAAGAGAGAAGAGATGCAAATACACAAAATAAGGGATGATAAAGGGGAAATCATTACTGACCCCACAGAAATAAAGTGTATCATAAAAGGACACTTTGAAAAATTATTTGCCAACAAGAATGATAATTTAGAGGAAATGGACAAGTTTCTAGAAATGCACAAACAGCCTACATTGATGAAAGAAAAAATTGATGAACTCAACAGTCCAATAACAGGTAAAGAGATAGACTCAATCATCAAAAACCTCCCAAGTGGGAAGAGCCCAGGACCAGATGGCTTCACAGCTGAATTCTACCAAACATTCCGGAAAGAGCTAACACCAATTCTGCTTAAGCTCTTCCAAAAAATAGAAGTAGAAGGAATATTTCCTAACTCATTCTACGATGCCAACACTACCCTAATACCAAAACCAAACAAAGATACCACTAGAAAGGAAAATTACAGACCAATTTCTCTAATGAACCTAAATGCTAAAATCCTCAACAAAATACTTGCTAACCGCATTCAACAACATATCAAAAGGATTATACACCACGACCAAGTGGGTTTCATCCCGGGTATGCAAGGATGGTTCAATATAAGAAAATCAATCAATATAATACACCACATGAACAAACTGAAAGAAAAAAATCACATGATCATGTATATAGATGCAGAAAAAGCATTCAAGAAAATACAGCACTCTTTCCTGATAGAAACACTGCAAAAGATAGGAATAGAAGGAAACTTTCTGAATATGATAAAGGGCATATATGAAAAACCCAAAGCTAACATCATCATCAATGGTGAAATCCTAAAAGCCTTCCCTCTGAAATCGGGAACAAGACAAGGATGCCCACTATCACCACTCCTATTTAACATTGTCTTAGAAGTACTTGCTCGAGCCCTGAGGCAGGAAAAGGATATAAAAGGCATCCAGATTGGAAAAGAAGAAGTAAAAATTTCATTATTTGCAGATGACATGATCCTATACATAGAAAGCCCTGAGAAATGTATAACAAAGCTTCTAGAACTTATAAAGGAGTTCAGTAATGTTGCAGGTTATAAGATCAATGCTCAAAAACCAGTAGCATTTCTATACACCAATAACGAGCAAACTGAGGAGGAAATCAGGAAAAAAATACCATTTACAATAGTAAATAAAA
The DNA here is from genome assembly GCA_026826555.1 of Tolypeutes matacus. NCBI lineage: Eukaryota > Metazoa > Chordata > Mammalia > Cingulata > Chlamyphoridae > Tolypeutes > Tolypeutes matacus. The sequence goes on along the minus strand of JAKSZT010001078.1, from coordinate 4,647,653 downwards.
GAATCAAATACCTAGGAATAAATTTAACTAAAGATATAAAGGACTTATATACAAAAAACTACACAACACTTAAAGGAAATCAAAGAAGACCTAAATAAATGGAAAAATATTCCCTGTTCATCGATAGGAAGACTAAATATCATCAAGATGTCTATCCTACCCAAACTAATCTACAGATTTAATAATCTCAATAAAAGTCAACACTGTATTTTTTAAGGAACTGGAAAAACTAACCACAAAATATATTTGGAGAGGTAAGAGGCCCCGAATTGCCAAAGACATATTGAAAAAGAAAAATGAAGTTGGTGGTATCACACTACCTAACTTTAAAACATACTACAAAGCTACAGTGATCAAAACTGCGTGATATTGGCACAAGGATAGACCTACTGACCAATGGAACTGAATTGAGAGTTCTGATATAGATCCTCAAATATACAGTCATCTGATATTCGACAAGGCTACCAAGCCCACTCAGTTGGGAAAGAATGGCCTCTTTAACAAGTGTTGCTTGGAGAACTGGATATCCATATACAAAAGAATGAGGGAAATATACCATCTCACACCTTATACAAAAATCAAATCAAGATGGATCAAAGATCTATATATAAGAGCCCAAACCATAAAGACCTGGGAAGATAATGTAGGAAAGCATCTACAGGGTCTTGTAAAAGGAAATGGTTTCATGAACTTCACAGCCAAAGCACAAGCAACAAGAGAAAAAATAGATAAATGGGATCTCCTCAAAATTAAAAAAACTTCTGCACCTCAAAGGATGTTATTAAGAAAATAAAAAGGCAGCCTACCCAATGGGAGAAGATATTTGGCAACCATATACCTGATAAGAGCCTAATATCCTGCATATATAAAGAAATCCTACACCTTGAAAATAAAAAAAAAAAACAACCCATAACCCATTTAAACAATGGGCATGTGACCGAAAAGACACTTATCCAAGAAAGAAATATAAATGGCTAAAAAGCACATGAAAAAATGCTCGACTTCGCTTGCTATCAGGGAAATGCAAATCAAAAGTACAATGAGATACCATCTCACACCCATCAGAATGGCAGCTATTAAAAAAACAGCAGACTCTAAGTGTTGGAAAGGATGCGGAGGAATAGGAACCCTCATCCATTGCTGGTGGGATTGTGGAAGGGTCCAGCCACTGTGAAGGACAGTTTGGCGGTTCCTCAGAAAACTAACAATAGATCTTCTGTATGATCCAGCAATTCCACTGCTGGGTATATACCCAGAAGAACTGAAAGCAAAGCCACGAACAGGTATATGCACACCAATGTTCATAGCGGCATTGTTCATCATTGCCAAAAGTTGGAATCAGCCCCGGTGCCCATCAACAGATGAATGGATAAGCAAAATGTGGTACATACACACAATGGAATATTACTCAGCTATAAGAAGGAATAAAGTGCTAACCCACTGAATAACGTGGATGAATCTTGAAGACCTTATGTTGAGTGAAGGAAGCCAGGCATTGAAGGATGAATAGTATATGACCTCACTGATTTGAACTGAGGAAAGTAAGTAGTCTTTGAGAACCATTGTCTGAAAGATAGGTTAACAAGAGAGAGAAAGAGAAGAGTAGGCTGTGAACCATCACCCATATTGACATAATCTATGGTAAAGGGATAGAGTATAGTTGCATATTGAAGGATAGGACAGATGGGTAGTGATATTACTGGGTTTGGGGGTGCAGGGTTGACAGGTGGGTAGATTTGGAAGGGCAGGTTGGAATACCCAGGGCATGTAACTATGAATCTTGTCATTCCATGAGTCAAGACAGGGGAGTGTCATATGCCCCAGGGGGATGGGGAGGAAGGAACAGTTAAGATCAAATGGGGTATTTAGTGGTCATGGGAAAGCTTTTTCATTACCTTACAGTAATGGACACAGGACATAGTAAATATCAGCAAAAATTATTAAACTGTACCGTCTAAATTGTAAACTATACTGTAAAACATTGACACTGTTTAGTTGCTATATTTTACTATCTGTATAGCAGTTATAACAATGCTAACATCCAGTAAAAAAAGGTTTTAATATGGGGCGGGGAAGGGTGAGGGAGGTTGGGTATGTGGGAGTCTCTAGTATTCCGTGTGTGACTTTGCTGTGACCTAAAAGTTCTTTGAAAATTAAATGATAATTTGGGAGACACTGGAGAATGATAGGGGCAAGGTGTCACGGTACACTGGACAACCGACAATACAGTGATAAAAGGAAAAAAGAAAAAAAATTTTTTAAAAAGGTATTTTTTATTTTTTGTTTTTTTCCCATTTTTTAAATGTCCCAATCTGCTAATTATATTTTTAGTTTAATTTTATTTTTCTTCTGAGTTTCCTTGTATTTATCTCTTGCATTTAAGCTTATCATTATTATTTCTTTTTCCTATTGATTGTATTTGGCTATTATATGGGCTTTATATTCATGGAAGGTTTAGATCACAAAAGGATTACAATGGGGACTACAGAGGAATATTGGTGGGGGGTGTCTGGGATGGTGGATTCAAGGGAGTAAGTTCATCTGAATATACATGAAAGATATATAAAATTGTTCAAA
>JAKSZT010001078.1:4545326-4575076 GCA_026826555.1 Tolypeutes matacus | reverse complement strand
AAAGGGGGAAATGGTAAAGACAAATGAGTTCAAGTGGCTAAGAGACTTCAAAGAGAGTCGGGAGGTCATCCCAGAGGTAACTCTTACGCACACCTCAGTAGGAGCTCATAGAACATCTAAGTGCCTATCACCCCACTCAGTGGGGTTCCTGAGAGCTCCGGAGACACCCTGGTCCTATATAAGTGGGGATAGCCCCAGAGACTGATGCCCTTTCAGTGGGTTCTATTTTGGAATCTGTGTCCCTGAGAGTGACAGAATTAGACTCTAATAAGTCCTCCCTGCACATGGTCCACCAGTCCCTTCTATTCAAACCTATATGCGGTGCTGGAGTTTTTAGGTATACTTCCAGAGACTGGAGCCTCCCGCCTACCTATGTGCCAGGTGTGCATGAAATCTAGGTGGAGCTGCAACTCCTACCCTACAGCTCAATGGACTCATCCAAGTCACCTGGTGAGGAGACAACGATGGGAAATGGCCATCCCAGGGAATGGAGAGGGCCTGCATCTGCAGGCAGGATCATCCCACCCACCATATCCATGGGATATAAGCCCTCTCTCACTTGGAGTTGGAGTGGACATCACCATCCCAGTCGCCTCTGGATTGGGGGAAGAACTATGGACTAGAGTGGACTTGATGGTATTCTCTTGCTCACATATGGTGATTCTTGCAATGCAAGAAATTATAACAATGAGGTGGAGCCAGTGGCCACTTGACAGTTTTTGGGTAGGGAGGGGATGAGCAGTTGAAATACAGGGGCTTCTTTGGGAGTTTGAGGTTGTCCTGAGTACTGTTGTGGCAATGGATGTAGGCCATTTTAAATCAGCACACACCACTCAGAACTGAGTGGGAGAGAGTGTGGTCTACAGTGTGAACTGTGGTCTATGGTTGGTGGCAAGGCTCCAGGATGTGTAAGTTCATTGAGGTTGGTGGGCCACACTGTGGGAGATGTTTGTGTGGGATGTGGTGGGAGGTGTGGGAGGTGGGCAACATGGGAATCCCAGTGGGTTCCATGTAATATTTTAGGTAATCTAAGCACCTCTTAAAATATATGTATATATATATATATATAAATAACATTTTTGTAAGCAAATACACATATATGCATATATATTTATATATCATTTTGCAAATGTTTGTATGTATTGTGAGAATTTTGATTTTTACCCATAATAAAAAAAAAAAAAGAAAAAAAAAAAAAAAAAAAAGAAAAAAATAAAAAAAAAAAAAACCGTAAAAAAAAAAAAAAAAGTGGATGCCTATAGGTTTGGGGAAGTATGTTTACCTAAGAAAACACAATCTCTCTAATTTCAGAGATGCATTCAATAAATTGCTGTGGAACTTAAAGAAAATGAGGCTGATAAAGGCCTCTTTCCAAAAAAGAAATAATAGCTTGGAGAGATGGGTTATTTGTTCAATGGGATGAATATTCCTTCTATTGCTCTGGCTGCCTCTTACAGTCTTTTGCAACTTTGCTGAGTAACAGTCTCCTCTCCACTGGGAAGCAGTGGTTGAAAGGACAAATTTACGGGTCTTGAATTTTGTGTGAGATTACAGATTGTCTAATTAAATGAGAATTAATTAGTTGTATTGACCAAGAGTACAGAAGGGAAGTTCATTTCCTTGAAAATGATGTCATCCTGTACACTGAGGGTTTGAAGTGCTAATAATTAGGTCATAGGCAATTTGTCTACCCATTAGGTTTCCAGCTACAAGTCCTATATCTTCAATAATAATTTATTTTTATTATAGCCAATCTAGTGGATTTGATGCAGTATCTCACTGTGGGTTAAAAAAATTTTTTTTTTCTTTTTATCAGTGAAGTTATGAGCTTATAAAACAGCCATGCATAGCATGCAGAATCCCCATACATCACCCCACACCAAACACCTTGAATTATTGTGGAACATTTGTTATTCTCTTCCATCAATTGTTTGTTGTGAAACTTTACATTTATCAAGAAATGGAACAAATTAAATTCATGAATTTATATCTGGCAAAATCTTATCAGATATGTGATGGTTTTAATACATATTAAAATGGTGGTGTTTTTTTTTTTTTTATCAGAAGAAAAATATGATTCTTTCCACCATCAAAAAAATACCCAATCTACCATAAAATGGAGAAAAATAAATTTCCTCTTTTGGTCCCTTAAACAAATCTTCTTTTCCAGGGAGAAATTATTAAATGTTTTTCACTATTTTCTTTATATGCCATTTCACTATGGAGTTGTGACATATAAGTGCAAAAAAACATATTTTGACATAACTGAGATCTTACCATACTGTTTTACCTGCTTATTTTTTGCTTAACCTATTCTTCACAATTTTTCCAATATAGTTACAGATATGCTTACTACTTGCTGTTTAATATTTGCATATTAACCATGTAGTTTATATATATTTTTTATTTTTAAAAATATTTTAGATTACATAAAGGATACAACAAAAATATAGGGTTTTTCATATATAATTCACCCCATTCCCCTCCAATGCTTTTCCTCACTAACATCTTTGATTAGTGTGGTAAATTTGTTACATTTAATGAATATATATTGAAGCATTGCTACTAACCATACTCAATAATTTACATTATAGTTTACACTTTCAACTGCACATTTTTATAGGTTTTAACAGAACGTATAATGGCTGTATCCATCATTCCCATCTGATTTAGAACAATTCTAATGTCTCCCAAATGCCCTATGTTATACCTGTTTTTCACTCTCCCTCCCCTCAGAATCTCTGGTGACCACTGCCTTTATATCAATGTTACAAACTCTTCCATTTTGAAAAAAATGATAAATATACTCCATAGTTGCATTCCCCTCATGTTTGTTCATTCCTCAATATTGAGGATTTTAGGATGGTAAAGCTCACTCTGTTTCTGATTGAGAGGGGGTTTAGAACCCATGGGGCAGAAGGATGGAAATGTCTTGCTTGCAGTTGTAGATACTCTCTGTTTTTTTGGATGGGTGTTGTCCATCATCCTGCTTTTGTTAGTTGTCCTGGGTGAGTCTGGTGAGCTGTAGAGTGGGTGTTGCAACTCTACTGAGATTGCAGGCTCAAACAGCATACGAACAGACCAAAGACTGGAGTCTCTTGTACATATGTTTAATGATTATAATGCTAATTGTGGTTTCAAATAAATGGGGATGAAGAGCCATGTATAGGGAAATTACAAATGGATCTAATTCTGTTAAGTTGGAGAACATATATTCCAAATAAAGGTCCACAAACAGGGTACTTAATTCCTGAAATGATCTGCCCTGACTTTAGTGTCTAGATGTCTCTAGAGCCCACGAGAGCAACCCTGCTTGAGGCACTGTTTACTGTGGCATTCAATGAGATCCTCCTGAGACATGCATAAGCATAAACTCTGGTATGAACTCCCCACTCAATTATCTCTTAGCCATAAAAATTCATTTGCATTTAATATTTCCCCCATTTGGTCAAGGTATTTTTCCAAATACATTGTGAGTCCATGCTTGGTGACAATCCCTCAGTGCCAGGGAAACTCATCCCCAGGACTCATGTCCCATGCAGGGTAGAAGATAGTGAGTTTATATGATGAGTTTGGCTTAGAGAGGGGCCAGATTTGAGCAACAAGGAGGGTTTCAGGAAGTAACTCTTAGGCGATATATAATACTAAGCTAAGTTTCAATACATAAGAACAAGACTCATAACTACAACCATCAATGTCAGGGACCTGGCATATTGTTCTATCTTCCTTTGGTAGGCAAGCCCATGTACTCAGGGGATAATTGAGAATGTAGCAGGACTTCCCAGAATGGGAATTCAATATTCTTTCATTTATTTTGTAGGTCTCCACCTACTGAGACAACACTCCATGACTACTTGAACTTATTCATATTCTATAGTCATGCCCCAGGTGCACCCCTCCCCACACATCCCCCATCACTGATACCCCACCACAATGATTCTACCCTGCTGTAGTTGTGACACTTTAGCAATCCAAAACATCCCACCAAACAAAGCCCAAAAATGAATAAAATGGATAAAAAGTAAAATAATGATAGAAAATAAAATAGAAAGAATAAAAAATTGTAAAAAATTAAAAAAAATTAAAATAATTTTTATGTATTTCATTACCATAACATATGTTGTCTTTCATGAACAGTGACAATTTCTTCTGTATATTCCCCCAGTGTTTAATTTTTTTTTTGCATCATTTTCAAAGATGTTTTTAGGTACAGAAATTTCACAAAGAAAATATAAGGGATTCCCCTATACACCACAACCACTTATTCTCACATTTTCCCATATTGATAGCATCTTATATGAGTATGGTACATTTGTTACAATTGATGAACAAATATTGCAGCATTGCTACTAACCATGGTCAATGGTTTACATTATGGGTTACATTTTGCACCATACACTTTTACATGTTTTGACAAAATTTATAATGGCCTGTATCAGTCATTGCCAAGAAAATGCAGAACAATTCCAATGGCCTAAAAAGGCCCTATGTTTCATCTGTTCTATTCTTCCCTCTCCCACCCCTCGGAACTTACGGTAACCACTCAGTTTTAAATTTTGAAGAATAAAGTTCATAGTTACATGTATTAATATTGAGGGCTTCACATATTGGACTGTTTTCTTTTATTAGGCACTGCCTATGTTCTTGGGAGATTCTTGCCCCTCTAATTGAGAACATACCAGGTCTTCCCCAAATGGGAGTTTAATATTTTCCTGTTTATTGTGTGGGTCTCCACCCACTGAGATAACACACTATGACAATATGAGCATTTTCATATTCCCTAGAAGCCTGCCTAGATGTGCCCTATCCCACATATCCCCCAGACCTGATGCCATTCACCAGTAACCATCCCCTGCATTATTTGCCAGTAGAACATTCCCACTACTGTATTTTTAACCACAGACCTACAAATCCCCACAGTTCACCTGTTTTTTTCCTCCAGCCCTCTCCCCAGTTCCATGGATAGTACAACTCAATGCCCCCACACTACTCCCCCTCACATTCCAGCACTTTCACTTCCCCTCATATCCCTCAACCAACATCACCCCCATCCACTGCCCAGCCCCCCATTTCCACCTTATCATAAGTTTTGTCAATATTGAGCATTGGCTCACTAACTTTATTCCTTTTCTGTCTCCTGTTAACCTATCTTCTAGATTTCAGCTTTTTCAGTATTTTCAATTTGCTTAAGTCATATCAGTGAGGTCATGTAATATTTATCCTTCAGTGACTGGCTTACTTCACTCAACAAAAGGTCTTCAAGGCGCATCCATGTTGTCCCATGTGTTAATACTGCATACCTTCTTACAGCTGAGTAATAGTCCATTGCATGCATATATCACAATTTGCTTATCCATTCATCTGTTAATAGACACTTGGGTTGCTTCCAAATTTGGGCAATATTGAACAATGACATTATGAACATTTTTGCATATATCTGTTCATGTCCCTGCTTTCAATTCTTCTGGGTATATACCCAGCAGTGAGATTGCTGGATCATATGGGAGTTGTATAGTTAGCTTCCTGAGGAACTACCAAACTGTCCTCCAAAATGTCTGTGCCATTCTACATTCCACCAGCAGTAGATGAATGTTCCCTCTCCTCAACATCATCTCCAACACTTGTAGTTCTCTGATTATTAATAGCCACCAGTCTAATAGATGTAAGGTGATATCTCATTGCAGTTTTGATATGCATTTCCTTAATGGCTAGTGATGTTGAGCATCTTTTCATGTGCTTTTTAGCCATTTATATTTCTTCTTTGGAAAATTTCTATTAAAATCTCTTGCTAATTTTTAAAATGGGTTGTCAATCTTTATTTTGAGATGTAGGATTTCTTTATATTGTCTGGTTATTAGGCCCTTATCAGATAAATGATTACCAGATATTTTCTACCATTGAGTAGGCTGCTTTTTCACTATCTTAACAATCTCCTCTGAAGCACAAAAGTATTTTTTAATTTTGAAAAGTTCCCATTTATCTATTTCTCTTTCATTGCTTGCACTTTGTGTGTGAAATTTATGAAACCATATCCTACTACTATATCTCAAAGATGCTTCCCTACATTATCTTCTAGGAGTTCTTTGATCTTGGCTCTTATATTCATATCTTTGTTCCATCTTGAGTTAATTTTTGTATATGGTGTGAGATGGTGATTGTCTCTCATTCTTTGGGATATGGATATTCAGTTATCCAAGCACCATTTGTTGAACAGGCCATTCTTTCTCAGTATAGTGGGCTTGGTGTCCTTATCATATATCAGTTGACCATATATGTGAGGATCTGTCTCAGAACTCTTAGTTTTGTTCCATTTGTTAGTATGTCTATTTTTGTGCCAATAACAGGCTGTTTTGACCACTGTTGCTTTGTAGTATGCTTTAAAGTCAGTTAGCATGATTCCTCCATTTATTCTTCTTTTTCAGTATGTTTTTGGCTATTCAGGACCCCTTGCCATTCCAAATAAATTTCATAGTTAGCTTTCCCAAGTTAATAAAAAATGCTGTTGTAATTGGCATTGGAATTGCATTAAATCTGTAAATCAGTTTTGGTAGGATAGACATCATTTTTTAAAATATATTTTTTATTCATTTTTAAGAGTTACTTAGATTACATAAAATGTTACATAACAAAATATAAGGGATTTTCATATGTTCCACTCCCTATACCTCCCACTTTTCCCCATATTAACAACTTCTTTCATTAATGTGGTATAGTCATTGCAATTGATGAATACATTTTGGAGCATTGTCACTAAGCATGGAATATAGTTTACATTGTAGTTTACACTCGCTCCCACTCAATTCTTTAGGTTATGGCAGGGTATATAATGGCTTCTATCTGTCCTTGCAATGTCATTCAGGTCAATTTCAAGTCTTGAAAATGCCCCCATATTACACCTCTTTTCCCCTCTCCCTGACTTAAGCACCTCCAATAGCCACTATCTCCACATTGCTGGTATAATTTCTTCCATTGCTATAATCACAATGTCTATTATAGAATACCAGTAAGTCTACTCTAGCCCATATTTTATTCCCCAACCCTGAGAATTCTGGGATGGTAATGCCAAATCCACCTCTAATTGAGAGGAGACTTTGATCCCATATGGCTGATGGATGGGACTCTCTTGCTTGCAGTTGTAGACACTCTCAGTTCCTTGATGTGGGGGTTGTCCATCCTCACTTCCTTGTTAGTTGTCCTGGGTGTATCCAATGAACTGGAGAGTAGGTGTTGCAAATCTGCTGAGGCTCAAGGCCTAGCTGGCACTTGGACATCCCTGAGATTCAAGTGTTTTGGACATACACCTACCAACTCCAGCATCAAGTATAGGTTCAAATAAAAGGTAAAGAAGAGGCATATGTACAGAAGTCACATCCAAGTCCAACTCTGTCACACTAAGGTGCACAATCTCGAAAGCAGGGTCCACTGGCAAGGCACCAAACTCTGGAGCTATCTGCCATGACTGTAAGACCTGGGTGTCTCTGGAGCCCTCAGTAGCCCAACTGTTTGGGGTAGTATCTACTTTAACTGCCTATGAGATTCTGCTGAGACATGCATAAGCATTGTGTTACCTCTCTGATGACCTCCTGATTCACTTTGAAGTCTCTTAGCCATATAAACTCATTTGTCTTTACCTTTCCCCCCTTTTATTCAAGGTCTTCTTCTAGTTGTATCACCAGCCAGTGCTTGATAGTTATCCCTCAGTGCCAGGGAGGCTTATCCCTGTGAGTCATGACCCTCACTGGGGGGAAGGTAATGCATTTATAAGCTGAGTTTGGCTTAGAGAAAGGACACATTTGAACAACAAGGAGGCTCTCAGAAGGTAACTCTTGGGCACCCTACAACAATAGGCTAAGTTGCAAATTCAAAAGCAAAAGTCTTATAAGCATAGTCATCAATATCAAGGGCCAATCAATGGACCATCCTTCTTCACTAGTCATTGCTCCTGTACTTGGGGGATTGTTGCTGTTCCATTAGAGAATGTGGCAGAGCTCCTCAGGATGAGGAATCAATAATTTTTTGGTTGTTGTATGAATCTCTACCCTCTGTGGCAATGCCCCATGAACATTTGAACATATTTATATACTTTATATGTATGCCCAGGTGAGCTTCCTCCCATGTATCCCCCATCACTGACACCCCACACCATTGATCTTCTCCTGCCATAGTTGTAACTCTTCTGTGATCCAAAACCTCTTCAAAAATGAATCCAAGAATATTGTCAAATTTGAATAATTGGAAAATGACATGATGATAAGCTTAAACATAAGAAATAAAATACATAATAATTTAGAAAAACTAAAAGTAAAATAGAGTAAAAAATGGGGTATTAAAAATGAAAAATATTAAAATAATTTTTTTGACATTTTGCTTTTCACCCCTGTAATATGTGTTGTCCTGTATGTACAGTGGCACTTTCTTCCATTTCTTCCCCAGTTTCTTTTTCTCATTTTGAGTAGGACAGACATCTTAATGATGTTTAGTCTTCCTATCCATGAGTATGAAATATTTTTCCATTTATTTAAGTCTTCTTTGATTTCCTTTAACAAAGCTGTGTAATTTTCTGTGCACAAGTCCTTACATCTTTAGTTAAATTTATTCCTAAATATTTGATTCTTTTTGTTGCTATTGTAAGTGGATTTTTTTCCTTGAATTCTTCAGATTGCTCATTATTGGTGTACAGAAATGCTACTGATTTTTGCTTGTTGATCTTACATTCTGCCACTTTTTTGAACTTGTTTATCAGCCCTAGAAGTTTGTTTTACATTCTTCAGGGCTTTTATGTATAGGATCATGTTATCTGCAAATAGTGATACTTTGAGTTCTCCCTTTCCAATTTGGAAGAGTTTTATTACTTTTCCTTGCCAAAGTGCTCCAGCAAGTACTACTGATATAATGTTAAATAAGAGTGATGAGAGTTGTCATCCTTGTCTTGTTCAAGATCTTAGAGGGAAAGCCTTTAACATTTCACCATTGAGTGTGAAGCTACCTGTGAGCTTTTCATATATTCCCTTTATAATATTGAGAAATTTTCCTTCTAATCCTATGTTTTGAAGTGTTTTTTATCAAGAAAGTATGCTGGATTTTCTCAAATGCTTTTTCCACTTTAATAGATGTGATTTTTTTTTTCTTTTGATATCTTAATATGGTGTATTTACATTGATTGATTTTCTTATGTTGAAACATCCTTGCATACCAGGGACGAAACCAACTTGATCAAAGTGTGTAATTCATTTGATGTATTATTGGATATGATTAGCATGTATTTTGTTCAAGATTTTAGCATCCAGATTCATTAGAGAGACCAGTCTGTAGTTTTCTTCTCTTGTGGCATCTTTATGTGGCTTTGGTATTGGGTGAGGTTGGCACAATAGGAAGAGACAGGTAATGTTCTCTCCACTTCTATTTTTTTGAAGAGTTTAAGCTGGATTGGTGTTAATTCTTTCCATAATGATTGGTAGAATTAATCTGTGAAACCATCTGTTCCTGGGCTTTTCTTAGTTGGGAACTTGTAGATGACTAATTCAATCTTGTTACTTGTGACTGGTCTATTGAGTTCATCAGTTTCTTCTTACATCAATGCAGGCTGCTTGTGTGTTTCTAGAAATTTGTCCATATAATCTAAGGTAACCATCTTGTCACGTACAATTTTTCAAAGTATACTCTTAAGATACTCATTATTTCTATTGGGTTAGTTGTGATATCCTCTCTCTCTCTCTCTCTCTCTCTCTCTCTCTCTCACTCTATTTTAAATATTTACATCTTCTGTCTTTTTTTTCTTTGTTATTCTAGCTAAGCACTTTTCAATTTTATTAATCTTCTCAAAGAACCAGCTTTTGGTTTTGTTAATTTTTTCTAGTGATTTTTATTTCAATTTCATTTAGTTCTGCTCCAAATTTGTTATTTCCTTCTTTCTGCTTGTTTAAGATTCGTTTGTTATTCTTTTTCTAGTTCTTTCATGTGTGCAGTTAGGTCTTCGATTTTAGCTCTTTCTTTCTTTTTTACATTTGGTCTTGGCCAAAAGGTCAAGAAGAGATATTTTTTCATTTTTAATATAAGTATTTATGGCTATAAATTCCCCTCCCTGCACTACTTTTGCTGCATCCCATATGTTTTAATATGTTGTATTCTCAGTTTCATTAGTTTCAAGGTAGTTACCAATTTCTTTTACAATTTCTTCCTAGACCCACTCATTATCTATGAGTGTGTTGTTTTACTTCCATATCATTGCACTTATTCTGGTTCTCTGCCCTTATTAATTTCCAGCTTCATTTCATTGTGCTCTCTGAAATTACTTTGTATAATTTCAAACCTGAAGAATTTGTTGATACTTGTTCTGTGGCCTAGCATATTGTCTCTCAGAGAATAATCCATGTGTGCACAAGAATAGTGTATATCCTGCTGTATTTGTGTAATATTATATATATGTCTATCAAGTCTTGATCCTTTAATGTATTATTCAAGGTCTCTGATTATTTATTGACCCTCTGTTGAGATGTTCTGTCTAATGGTGATAATTGTGTATTAAAGCATCCCACTATAATTGGGGATACATCTATTTATCCACTTATTTTTTTCCAATGTTTGTCTCATGAATTTTAGTGCACACTGCTTAGGTGCATTAATGTTTATGATTTTTCTTTTTTCTTGATAGAAAAATCTTCATATACAGTGTACTTCTTTGTTTCTTAGAAAATTTTGCATTTAAAGTTTATTTTTTTAATTTTTAATTTAGTATATATTTTTAATTTTTTACAAGATACTTAGATTACATAAATATTAAACAAAAAAATATAGGGAATCCCATATGCCCTACTCCCCACACCTCACACATCCTCCCACCTAAACATCCTTCATTATTGTGGCACATTCATTGCAATTGATAAATCCATCCTGGGGCTTTACCATTAAGCATAGACCACAGTTCACATTGTAGTCTACATTCTCTCCCACACAATTCTGCATGTTATGTGATGATATGAAATATCCTATATCTGTCATTGCAGTGTTATTCAGGATGATTCCCAAGTCCCAAAAAAGCCCCCATGTTATAACTTTTTTTCCCTCTCCCTGCCAAGGTAAAGCTCACTGACAGGGTGCCAAATTTCAGAGATTGTCTGGCCTGCCTATAGTGTCTAGATGTCTCTAGAACCCACAGATGTCCCCTTATTTGAGGCACTGTTTACTGTGGCAGTCAAAGAGACCACCCTGAGACTAGTATAAGGGTAACCTCTAGAATGAACTCCCAACTCACTTTGAAGTCTCTTAACCATAAAAACTCATTTGTACTTACTATTTACTCCTTTAGTTCAAGATATTTTTCCAAATGTATCACTAGTTGGTGATTGGTTGTAATCCCTTCTCTCCAGGGAGGCTCAACCACAGGAGTCGTGCCCCACACTGGAGGGAATGTAATGCATTTATATGCTGTTTGGCTTAGAGAGAGGCCTCATTTGAGCAATAAGGAGGTTTTCAGGAGGAAACTCTTAAGTAATATATAATTCTAGGGTAAGTTTTATATTCACAAGAATAAGTTTCATAAGTACAACCATCAATATCAAGGGCCTGGCATATTGGTCTCTCCTCTTTCACTAGACACTCTTCTTGTACTTGGGAGTTTCTTGCAACTCTATTAAAGGATGTGATGGGACTTCCTAGAATGGAAATATAATATCCTTTCATTATTGTGTGGGTATCCACACACTAAGAGAACACCATGGCCAATTGACATATACATATAACACAGAGGCATGCCCCATGTGCACCATATCCAACCATCACTGTCACCCCACACTAGTGATCTTCCCCTGCCACAGTTGTGACCCTTCTGCAATCCAAAACCTCCTCCACAAAAAAGCCAAAAATATCAATAAATATAATAATAAAATATAATAATAAGAAAAACACCAAAATAAAAATAAAACAATTCATTGTGCCTTTCATTACTGTAATATCTGTTATCTTTTATGTACAGTGATAATTTCTTCTGTATGTTCCTTCAGTGTCATATTTTTCTCACTTTATTTTTAAAGAAGCTTTAGCTTACAGAAAAGCCACATAGGAAAAATAGAGGATTACCATATACCCAATCCCCTCTCCCTCTCCCACTCTTCCCTATTAGCAATATCCTACATGAGATTGGTACATTTGTTAAAATTGATGTACAAATATTAAAGCATTGCTACTAAACATGGTCAATGGTTTACATTATGGTTTACATTTTGCACTGTAAATTTTATTATTTTAACAAAATTTAAAATGGCCTGTATCTGTCATTGCAAGATCATGGAGAACTATTCCAATGTCCTAAAATGTCCTTTGTTCCATCTATTCTATTCTTCCCTGGCCCTTTTCTCTGAACCTATGGTAACCACTGTTTCAATTTTTGAAGGATAAGGCTCATAGTTATATGCAATAATATTGAGGGCTTGATATATTGGTCTGTTTTCTTTTATTATGCACTGTCTATGTTCTCCAGAGATTCTTGTGCCTCTAATTGAGGATATAAGAAGACTCTCCAGGATGGGAGTTTAATATTTTTTTTGCTTAATGTATGGGTCTCCTCATACTGAATAACACACTATGACAAGATGAACACTTTTATATTCCATATAAGCGTGTCTCAGGTGTGCCCTTTCCCACATATCCTCCATTCCCCATGCCCTGCACCAGTAACCCTCCCCTGCCATATTTCCAAAAGAACATTCCTACCATTGTAGTTTTAACCACAGACTTACAAATCTCCAGATTTCTCCTATTCCTTCCTCCAGCCCTCTTCTCAGTTTATTTTGGATAAAAGCTTACATTTCAGAGGCTTGTAAATGTCCAAATAAGACACTATCAAAAATGTTTTTTCACCAAATTCAGCTACTGGCAGTCTTGGCATCCATAGGCAGCCCTGTGGTAAATTAATACAAGGAATAAATATTTAAAAAGATTTCCTTAACAAATATCAAGTTTTTATACAAATATTGTATGAAAACCTTCTGGTATAAGGGCAAATTAAGATAAGAAAAACATACAAAAAATATGTCAACAAATGACAGAAGCAACAAGGAATTGCAATGATAATAACATTTCTATCCCCAGCCTTCATAAAACCACTCTTAATGGATGAAATAAAAACATGAGAAAAACAAATTTAAAGTAATTTTGAATATATCTTCAGATGTTTGAAGGAATCTTTTAAAAGGAGGAGTTGACTGAGTAGCAGGACAAAGAGATGATGAAGTGGAAAAGGAAACAGTAGCAGAAGAAAAGACCAAAAATATACACAATGGATATATATTTGTGAATTTTAGTGTATTAAAGAAAGAATTCCTTTCTCTAGAAGTAACATAAGGGCACCAAATTTGACATCATAAGCCACTTAAAATAAATTAAAATTCTAAGGTTTAAGAAGAAAAAAACCAGATATCTTGTTTTTCACAAGGCAGTATATTCTTCACCATTGAAGAATATTATTGGTATTGAAGGGAAATAAAAACTTATCTATATGGTACTGCCACATAGTCAGTATATTGGAAAAAAATATATATCTTGATTAACCATTTTTTAGTGAGGATGTGAAGCACAAGATATGTGGTAATATTCCATGAATATGCATAAATTGATACAGCTGCTTTGGAAAAGCATTTAATATAATATTAGCAAGCTAAGACAAATTAGGCCTGCTTGGAGGAGGGATGGGAACAAGCTACCCCAAATATTCTCTAGCCCATATTACCTCAAAATGCCTAAGGGTAATTATGAAGACCACCATGTTGAAAGGTTCGCTGGAATTATGTGGAGAGATGGGAACATTTTCAAAATATGAGGTTCCACTGAGCCAAAGGAGAGGCAGGAGAAGACCCTGCAGACCATTTAGCTCCCTCTGGTAAAGCATCTATTTGTTGATGGAATCCACAGACTCCCTGAGTCCTGGCTCAGACTTAGATATACAGTCTTTAATGATTAAACTTTGTGGAACCTCTCCTGCTTTATTAGCAGGGTTATTGAGTACCCACATGTTGATGGGCATTTTAGGTCTTAAATTATATATGGCCCCTCAGTGTTTACATGCTTGGCCTCTATTAAGGACCAATAACAAGCTCAAAACTGTCTTTGATGTGGACCCCATTTACAGGTGGCTGCCTTGTGGGTGACCTTACATAGAAGGGCATAAAGAATGCCCAGATGTGGCAAATGTTGTATGTAGTGGCTACACAGGCCAATCAGCTGTCATTTGGTGGTGGGAGCTGCCAGGGACATTAACTTCATTTTGTCTTTGTCTGGTGTGCTCCTCTGACTATCAGTCCAAGTAGCTAAGTATAAATTGTAACTTTTAGGCAATCTCCTGGACCTTCTCAGGTTTGATTGCCCAATCTATAGTTTATAATATATTATATGCTATATAATATAATAATATATATGTTATAAAAATATTTGTGACTTTTGTAGGCCCTCTTCAACCAATTTTTTGGTGGACCCTTCAATGATGATGCCATCATATAGGGGATGACAGATTCCTTTTGTGTAACTGGGCTTGTAATAAGTCTAGCCCTACCCAATGGCGAACAATTGCAGGGGAGTTAAGATACTGCTGCATTCTTATATTTGTACAATTAAATAAAATCTTCATCACTGTAATCATATATTATTCTTTCCCTAGATTATACTTTAGTTTCCTTTCAATTGACATTTATGTCCACAGACTACCCCTTTCAACCACAACCACATTTATAAATCAGCAGTGTTAGTTATACCCATTATAATGTGTTACTCTCAACTATATTCATTTCCACACTTTTAAAATGAACTTTATTAATAAGGTCCCATTCTCAACCCACATCTTATTTCCTAGAAACTTCTACACTAGTGTTTACCTCCATGAGCTTACTCATATTTAGTTCATATTATTGAGACCATACAATATTTGTCATTTTTTGTTGGCTTATTTCACTCAACATCATATCCTCTAGGTCCATCCATGTTGTCATATGCACCCCAATCTTAAATATGAGAATATTTAATCCTGAATGATAACAAATATATAATACTAATATAAGGTGTTAATAATTTGGTGGGTTGGGGGTAAAATAAACTAAATGTAAGATATGAGCTATAGTTAATAGTAATACTTTTACAATGTTTTTATATAGTTCGTAACAAATGTTTTGCAAAAATGCAAGGTTTGATATTGGGGAGATGTATGGGAACCTTGTATGATGATATGCATATTTGTTTTATAAATTCACAAATTTCACCACACACTTACTTTTTATGTATGTTCATGTATGAATGAATGGATTGTCCAAAGCATGGGGCTGTATAATACAATGAATCCTGTGGTGGAAGATGGTCTGTAGTTAACAAAACAATATGAGAACATTCTTTCCTGAACTATAATAAGTATATAAGGCGAACACAGGTATCATTAACTGGGTGGAAAAATACACCAAATGTAAGATATTGGCTATAGTTAGTAGCAATGTTTTGGTGATGCTCTTTCATAGTTTGTAACAATCGTTTCACAATAATGCAAGGTATTGGTGATGGGGTAATGTATGGGAGCCTTGTATAATGATATGTATGTGTTTTTTGTAAGTTCACAACCTGTACTGTACACTTATTGCTTATGGATGTTCATGTATGAAAGATAAACTTCAATAAAAAAATTTTTTTTTTAACGTTTAGTAAATAAAAAAGATATCCCTGCCAGGAGCACAGTAAATGTATACTGAATGTTATTCCACCTGAATGTAAATTAATTTTGGTCCTAACACATAGAGTGATGAAGAAGAATGTGTTAGCCAGGTTAGTAATGACATCCCCTGTGTCAGCTGGGAGCACTTGAGCAACAGCAATAATATGAGGTACTTCGGGGCCCAGAGGTGATAGGCTGTAGTATTCT
Source organism: Tolypeutes matacus (assembly GCA_026826555.1). Lineage (NCBI taxonomy): Eukaryota > Metazoa > Chordata > Mammalia > Cingulata > Chlamyphoridae > Tolypeutes > Tolypeutes matacus. Next base: position 4,559,187 of record JAKSZT010001078.1, on the reverse strand, counting down.
GAAACCTGTTATCAGGCCAGATACGACTGCTAAACTGACAGGATATTTCCCAATGATCCTGCCTTTATCAAGTCCTGAACCAACAAAGTAATGTCCTGAACAAACAAAATAATGATCAGAGACCTTGGCCCAACCCGTAGTCATTTTTTTAAAGGGCATAAGACCAGATAGGGAACCTTAGTCCCCATCTGACACATCACACTCACAGTTGGAATTGTCTTCCTCACATCCTGGTCAAAGTGCAGGGAGGCCTTATTAAGTGTCATTTTCCTCCTCTTGTGAATGTGTTCAGGGATTCAGAGGCTGGTGATGCAGGATTCTAAATCTTCTCAGCCTTGCCAACCCTCCTATTCATGATCCTTTATGTCTGGTAGTAGGGTCTTAAACCTCAACTAAGTGGGACCACCTTTTGCCCAAAAATGTTGGTCAAGTTCTTCCATAGGAATTCCATTAAATTTTGCTCCATTTATGTCTTGCTTTAGTAAACCAGCTGGTGGGCCTGCACGCTCATTTATCCCTGTTTAGTCTTTATGTTGCTTTCATGGTCCTCTGAAAGGGACAGCTTCCTGTTACTGGGCCCCATGATCTCAGTCCTCTGGGCCTGCTTTAGTGAAGATGGCTGACACCTTCTCGTTGTTTCCACCCGAGTGGGATGTTATGGTGGACCTTTCTTATTGCTTCCCCTACTGTCATCCCAGGGAAAAACAAATGGGTCAGGAGGGTCTTCAATTTGGGAAGACCCAATTTCATGAACTTCCCCAATGCTGTTTCGTACAGGATCTTCTCTTTCACATCCTGCCACATGGCTTGGTTATATAGCTAAGCTTTTATTGCCTTTACCTTCAGAGTGGTTACAGTCTCATGAACAATTTTCCGTCTGGATTTACTTTTTGGGAAGTCTGTTACATTTGGGAATACCACTCTTCAATTTCAAGCTCCCAGCAAGCTAGACCAAAGTTGGTATGGGCTTGTCTATGTCTCTATCCTATTATTTCTCCTATTTGATGCAGGCAAAAATTCTTTCTAGCAGAGGGTCAGTAGTTAACTTCCCCAGACCAGTTAACTTTTCAGCTCTAGACATCTGAATCTGCAATGCACCCTCTACAAACATATGTACCAACCAAACTCATAATCTGCCCCTGGCTTCTGCTACTATCTGTATTTTCCTCCCTGAGAAAGACCTTATTATAACAGTTTGGTATTTAGCAATACTGTTGCTGGTTAAGTGTTTAGTGAAACTGCCTAATCCAGGGATTGCAAACAACCCTGACCAAGCATCTTCCTGCTGAAGGAACTAGACTCTTTTCTGGAGTTGTTTGCAACCCTTGAGACACCATAAGGGTCAGCAAATTGTGGAGACAGAGACCAGGATATAGTTTCCCTATTCTTCCAACAGACTGCCTTCTACATCTCTGCCCTTATCTACCTCAATGTGTCATCACTGTTAACAGGGAGACTGCTTATATCTCACTTGTCCTTATATGGCCTGAGGTCAGTCAGCCAGAACCACCCAGGGAAGGCCAAACTGAATATCCATTACATCTCCACCATGCAAATGTGTGTTTGTTTTGGTGATCCAGGCAACTACTCCAATAAGTTGGTCAGAATATAAGACACCTAAAAAAGTCAACCCACTCTATTATAGGTGCAAGGGTCTCCAACTCAAGCAGGTCTCACAGAGCACTGGAAGGAACAACATTTTACTAACACAGAAAATAGAGCATGCTCAGATTCACAAGTGGGCCTTGATTCCCCATAGCCAACAGTTTTCAATCTATGGTGCATGCAGGAGATATTTTACATATAACACCCCACAATGTATTTGTGGATCCTAGAAGAGTAACCCATTCCCTCACCCAGGGCAGATACATAATCAGGATTAAGCTGGGCATCATAAAACATGCCTACCAGAATCTGTCTTTAGTGAATGGTTGAACATGCTACAGAAAATATGGGAAGGAATGTAATGGCAGTTTCCTAACCTACTAGGGGATACATTTTATCAGGCCAGGCAGACTTTCAGGTCCTGAGCACAGGAAGTATCTGTAGGTACCATGGAAAGAGGACAGGCTGTGCTAAGACTGACCATAACATACACTCCCCTCTAAAAACCTGATTTGCATCATGCAGAAAGCTTGATTGAAATGAGGATGGCATGCATTTTTACAGCCAGATCACATGGAGAGAGCAGAATATCTAAAGGATAATATGTGTTGAGGGCTAGATTTATCTAGTCCACTTTTAAATGATAGAAACAGATTTAGCATGGATCTCAGTAGCAAAACTTTATTTTGTATTTATTCTGCAATTGTATCTAAATTCTAAACATTTTATCACATGGTACAGACAGTTATATAAAAATGAATACAAAAACATAATTTGAACTCTATTTTCTAATTTAAAACATTCAATGTTCTCTTCCAGGGTGCCAGTATCCAGTACCAGTGAATAGATCCCTGTTAAAGAACTCATCCATGTGCATCTCTGTATGATATCATTACTTGTTTTTAGCTCTAAAACATCAGAAAGATTATTCAAGACATTTTAACAATGTGAAAAAAATATTTCACAGAAGAATACATGAATTAAACATAAGTATAGATTTGGAAATCTAGGATGAAGAAATGTGTAATTCACTATCACTTATGAAAAAATCACAAAAGGATATGCAGTAAGGAAAATATGATATATGACAGAAAGAAATTCAGTTTTAAGAATATATATTAAATATAAATTATATTTCATTCCAATATTTTTGAGGAATGTTTAATTAAAAAATCCTTTTTGGGAACTCAAAATACTTGTGGAACATTGTGCATAGAGCAGTGTTAATCTCTCTGTTCCGCAGGCTATAGATGATTGGATTTATGAATGAAGGCACCATAGAGTAGAACATGGCCATGAGAAGATTACCAAGAGATGGCTCATTTGCCGTGGAACCAAAGACAGCAGTCAACAAAGAAATTACAAACAAAATAAGAATTGCCAACTGTGGGGTACAGGTGGATAGGGCTTTGTTACGGGCTTCCACAGAATGCATCTTAAGCACCATTGAAAATATATCAATATAGGACTTAAACAAAAAGGCAGAACATACTAAGATAATACAAGTGCTTATAGTTAAGGCCATAAATTCAGAAAAACGAACATTTGAAGAGGAGATCCTCAAAATTTGAGGCACATCACAGAAATATTGATGGATCACATTAGACCTTGTGAAGGGAAGCCTGAACATGTTTCCTGTGTGGATAGCAGAATAAACCAACCCAGTTGTCCACGAGCCACCTGCTGCCTGTGTGCACAGATGTGGGGTGACCGTGAGCCCATAGTGCAGAGGGTGGCAAATTGCAACATAGCGATCATAGGACATCACCACAAGGAAGGCCAACTCTGTGGCTACAAATAAGATAAACAAATAAATCTGAAAGGCACATGCTAAGAGAGAAATAGATTTATTCCCTGACAGAGAATTCACAATCATGTTGGGAAGAGCAACAGAAATGCAGCAAAGATCTATGAAAGATAAATTGCCAATAAAGAAGTACATCGGGGAGTGTAGATGTGGGTTGATTACAATGGCAGTAAGAGTTAAAACATTCCCACTCAGAGCACCTAGATAAAACACTAAAAACATCAGACCTTGCAAAACTTGAAGCTCTCGGGTGGTTGAGATATCCATGAGAAGGAATTCAGTGAAGATAGTGAAATTGTCCATATCTTCTAATATGTTTCAGTGTCCCTGTAGTCAAAGTATAATATGATAAAATATGCTAAAAGCCAAATAGAGAAAATACATATATGTGGAAAGTAAAATGTCACCATTGGTAACAATATATGGCTATTCATCAGGAAAACAGAATAAAGGAAATGGAAAAAAAGAGAAAGTATTTTGAAATCAATGAGTGCACATATTTCCCTTTTCATTTTCTTTCCTAATCATTCCAATGTGTTAATTTCAACTTTAATAGGATCAGACTATCTAACTTCATTAAATTATTTAAAATAGTTTCAAGACCAAAAATATTTCAGTTATTGAATCACATGTACACTATTTTAGTAAAATATCTTTTCAAACTCTACCTGTCTACCTCTGGTAATAATATCTCATTTTCTTCCTTACTAAATGGTCATCTCAGATATGCCCTGTAAGAGATCCCCGACATCGGTCCATTTGTCTGCACAGGCTATAGCTATTTCTGACATTCTTTACATACCAGATGGTTGGGATGATTGCTGATATTTCCTGTTCTTCAGTTGACTGTTTTAGAAACGGTTCCTTTACCAAACTTTGTCAATGATTCTGAGTTTCTTTGGAGAATGATTAATACAAAGAAGAGCAGATAGATTATGTTTCTCCACTGTCTCATTTCAGTTGTTCTAATAATAACATCCATATGAGCGCTTTCTTTCCTCCTTTGCCCTGCAATCCATAAAATTTTTATTTCATTCTGATAATAACCTATTCAATTTTTCTGTTGCAGTATGTGTACCAGATTTCCCTTGTTTTCTCTCTAGTTTACCTTCTCACCTGCACAAAGGGTCTAAGAAAAGCATCCCACTTGATATTACTCCTTCTCAAAGAACCCTTCCTGCAATCAGGTATGAATTCCAATATGTGATAAAGGATTAATTTCTGTCCAGATATCATTCCTATGTGCTTTTCAAGAATTTACTGAGACCACTTTATTAAAAATAACTATTGTAACCACAATTATTTTACTTGTGCTTAGCTTGGAGTGTTCCACATCATTAATAAATCCTGTTTCATTCTTAATTATCCTCTCAACTCAAAAGCATTTTCTTTAAGGATATAATTACACAATTATTTAATATTTATATGTGTAAAACACAGTTGAGGGGTAATAATTTAAAATCTTAGAATTAATTATCATTAATATTTTATTTGTTTATAATCAATATGCAATGGCAAAAATGTATATATTTTGGCTAACATTTTATGTGGATAATAATAATATTCATTTAATTTCACTGATTATATTCATGAATCTGTAGTTCTTTGCACAATATTATATGCATTTTTATACGAACCACTCAATGATCTATATTTCTTCTATTAACCTCATTTTCCATCTCTGCACATTGCATCATTCTCTTTCAATTGTACAAATTCTCATGTTTTCCCAGAATGAAGTTACTATATATCATCTGCCTCAGAGTGCATTGTAATTGTTAAATTCTAAGCCCTGGGTATAACAGAGAGAAAGAGAGGTCAGATTTTTTCTCCCTGATCCTAATTACTTCAGGGATATTTTGAAATATCTTACTTTATAATTGCAAAATGTGGAAAAAATGAATGGGAAACTTATACTTCATGGATTATTAAACACATGAAATACAATATACTTAAAACCTATGTAGATCATATAAATATAGAAAGCATACATAGTAAAAAGTTAACTGTATATCTCAACAAATCCATTGATATTTTAAGAACTCCTTTTTCTTTCATGGATTGATTTTTATGAAAGACCTTGGTAAATCACATTTGCCTCTGAATAGGTTAACTATCTTTTACAATCTAATTCATGTAATATTTCTTTCATAGTGCTTGTACTGGTTCAATTTCTTCTAGTTTCTGTAACATATTTTCCATATGTTTAATGCAGTCTACATATCATATACATTTCCTCCGTTACTACTTTGAAAACCAATCATCTATATCAAAATCAGGCTCAGTAACATTCAAACACTCTATGAGCATCAATTTATACTCAGGAACAGAAATACAGTGTGCTAAACATCTTGACACACATCACAGCTATTTCAGTGAATTTTTCAATAGCTATTTTAAAGAAACACATGAATTTAAGCATACAATTATACCTGATAAATGATGAATTCCATTTACATTCCATAACAAGATATTTATTTTTCACAATTATAGAGACTTTACAAAATCCGTGATACTGTCTCTATTTTTCACTGAAAAAAAAAAAGTCATGTAGTCACTCCTTAGGAAGATTTGCATTTAGCTTTAATGATATGAAAAATTCTGATTCTAGATTCTTTACACACATGGTTATTCCTTATAAAGCTCACCTGTGGGTCTTCCATCTCAGGGGACCAAGGGGAATGATGATTTCACTCTCCAAAGAAGTCAGTTTCCTTCCACTCCTGTTTAGTTAGGATCCCTTGATTATACTTTTGAGATTAGTTAAATTCATGCTTAGTATCAATAAAAGTAGCATATTTTTTTTCTGTTAAATTTAACAAAAGAAATGTGTTTTTAAAAAGATTCACAGGTCACTGGTAATTCAATATATTTTCAATTTTATTTCATATTTTGAATTTGCTTTATTTGCATTATAATATATCCATAATATCATGCAAACCCCAGTAAAATATATTTTCTAAGAATTGGAGCTAGCATTATGGCATGAATAATAATCATATGCTTTAAAAATTATCAACAAAAATGTCCAGTAGCTGCTAAATTAAGGAAATATAAGCTGTATTTTGGAAGAGATTTTAAAATGAAACAAGTGATAAACAGGTGTGGCACAGTGTGGGACTTTTATCAAAACTACTTTGAAGAGATACTTGTACATAGTATATGATATTAACAAAAGTTACTCCCCAGATTTTAAGTTACTATACCTAAAGTCAGTTCTGAGGAAAGTAGTTCATTTGTCACTTTCTGAAAATTTTTATTAATAAATCAATCAAGAGAGTATCAGTATGTGGGAGAGGTTAAGAAGCTTTCAGGAAAGACTAGGCAGGAAAGGCTCACTAAAAGACGTTTTCATATAACTACAGGTTATCACATTTTGGTAAATTGGCAGGGAAGTTGGGTGAAGCAGAGAAAATGAAGACAAATCTAGGAAAGGAGAATCCCCCTTGACTTAGTATAGGACAATTTTGCCTTCACCACATTCAGGAATACTCAGTGAGAGTTTCACAGAGCCCACACAGATCTTTATCTACTTTCATATGTCTCTGTTTGTATATTTTAGGCAAAAAAGCAAAACTGAAAATTTGCCCAGCCTGATAGAGGTCTCAAAATTTTCCTGATATGGCAAGAGGAATTCAGAGTGAGTAAAAATTCATAGTAGATCTGGGTAAATTTTCATCTGGAGAGGATTATTTAATTATAAAGCCATACTATTATTATTTGCATGGCTATTTAGCATTCAAAAGAGGATAATGGTAGGCTAAATACATACAAAATTATACTGCCTAAGATTTCTTGAAATATTGCTGAAACGAAATTAATAGAATTTACATGAACATTTGTTCTTAAGTTTTTTGGGTTTTATTTTGTTTTTGGTTTCAGGAACACATTACACATTTCTAATGTGATAACTTTCCATATAAAAATATGCAAATTTATAGGTTACTTAGGATTTTCAATAAGTATTTAAATGGATATAAGTATAAATGAGTAATTTATTAAAAGTAATGAATGCATTGTGTTTTAATCTAATAATGTACGTTAGATATTGTTATATCTCAAAATCAAAATAAAATTATTGAGAAAAAAGAAATGATTTTAACCTTTGAAAAGGAGATAGTTGAATTTTCACATATACTTCACATTCATTCCATTGGATTGACTGAAGAGTGTGAAGAAAATATGCCCTTATACAGATATATGTTTAGGAAAGAGAAAGAATATTTGGTTATAATTTTATACAATTTTTCATATTATTATTTAATTGTATTATTTTAAATCAAAACACAATATGTGGTGATTTCCTAAATAATAGTTCCAATTTTTAATCTTAAACTGTACAGATGAACTTTACACATTCTCTTAAATATAAATCCATTTTCTATTTACCAGTTTGAATGGATTCCACATCCACATGATTTCATAATTTTAAATAGTGTTCATCTGGAAAATATTAGTTCACAAAGTAATCCAGATCTTAAATATGACATTTTATTTTACAATATCAAAAAACACATTTATTAATATAAGCAACAAACATCTTAAACATGACTTTAAGTATTGATAAGTGATGAAATTCATGTTTTTTCTGTAGCCCATGGATCAAGGAGTAATTTTGACACTCAAGTCTTATTATTTAAGAAATACACTTAATAAGGCTATAGCTGTAGTGTGTGACTCCTCTGATGGATCTGGGCAAATTGAAAACCTTCTGGAAAGGATTCACACCCTAGAAGAACACTCATGCTTCATTGGAGGAGGTCGAAATATCAATATAAATGGGAGTTTGGAAGAAGTTGATTCCAACCTCATGGATAACTTTGCATGGTTCATGACTTCAGTGGAGGAAGGAACTGCAGATGTATTGGAAATAGCAAGGGAAACAGAATTAGAAATGGAGCCTAAGGATTCGACTGAACTGCTACAATCTCATGATGAAATCAAATGGATGAAGTATTGCTTCTTAAGGATGTGCAAAGAAAGTGGTATATTGAGGTGGAATCTACTCTTGTTGAAGTGGTGTGAACGTTGAAACAACAACAAAGAAGATTTAGCATATTGCATAAACTTAGTTGATAATGCAGCTGCAGGGTTTGAGAGGGTTAATTCAAAATTTGAAACTTCTATAGTTGGTGAAATGCTAACAGCATTACATGTTACAAAGAAATCTTTCATGAAAGAAAGAAACAATCAATGTGGCAAGCTTCACTGTTGTCTTATTTTAACAAATTGCCACAATTACCCCAGCCTTCAATAATCAACACCCTGATCAGTCGGCAGCCATCAATATTGAGGCAAGAACATCCATCAACAAAAAGATTATGACTCACTGAAGACTTCAGGTGATGGTCAGCATTTTTTTCAGCAATGAAGTATTTTTAAATTAAGAAATTAAAGTTTGCAAATTATTTTTAGACATAATGTTATTGCCCATTTAATAGACTACAGTATAGTGTAAACATATCATTTATGCATTTATTGCAGTGGTCTTAAACAAAACCCACAATACCTCCAAAATATATCTGTACTTTGAAGAAATCCCAATCTGTTTCACACAGCGGTTGCTCAATTTTATTTTTCAACCAGTGTTCCTATTTTTTCATATCCTTTCCAAAACTTCTGTTCTAATTATTTAATAGCAGCCATTCTAGTAGATGCAAAATGGTATCTAATTGTGGTTTGGGTTTGCCTATCTTGAATGGCTAGTGATGTTGAACATCTATTCATGTGTTTATTGGTCATTTATATATTTCTTTGGAGAAATGTTTGTTGACATCTATGGCAGATTGGAATTATTTTATGAATCACAAAAAGAGAAAGATTATGTTTATAAACTAATTTATATGGCTGTGATACTTGGATTGTATTAAATTCAGTTGAGAAGCCTTTGATTAGATTACTTGACAAGAATAATTAGGGCTTTTAATTGGATTATGTCAGTGAGGCATGACTCAGGTTAGCTTACACACCCTTGCTGGGTCTGATATAAATGGAAACACAGACAGAGACTCCCTCAGACACACAGAGAAAAAGTGAGCTGGTATATTTGATTCTGTAATATGACAAAGAGGATTGCTTAAGCTTGAATCCCTCAAGAGGCTGAGCCCACGGAGCATCTCAAGAGGAGACAGTGAGTCCAGAATGGAAGGCAGAGACCTCCAAAGAGATTGGTGGCCATCTTACTTCACCATATGGCAAAAACACCAGGATCAATAGTAGCTGACTTTGGTGAGAAAGCATCTCTGCTGATGCCTCTATTTTGACATTTCATTGACTTGGAATTGTAAGCTCTTATCCTAAATAAATATCCCTTTTAAAAGACAACATATTTCTGGTACTTTGCATCAGCAGCCCTTTTGCAAAATAAAACAACATATTTTGCCCATTTAAATGGGCTTTTTAAAATTACTATATTTATAACATTTCTTAATGTATTCTGCATATAGAACACCTAATGGATATGTTGTTTCCAATATTTTCTCCAATTCTTTTTGTATTTTTACTTTCATGAGAATGAATTTTAAGGCACATTAAAATTTTTGATTACATCCCATTTAATCTATTTTTCTCCTATTGCTTGTGTTTTTGGTGTAAATTTTCCTAATAAACCATTGCTTAACACATGTGCCTGAAAATGATTCCCTAGATTTCCTTCCAGGATATTTATAACTTTATGTCTCATATGTAGGATTTTGATCCATTTTGAGTTGAATTTGGGATATGGTGTGAGGTTGGGGTCCATATTTATTCTTTTGCATATGGATATACTGTTCTACCAGCACCATTTGAAGAAATGATTACTCTTTCCTCACTGAATGGATTTTGCAAAGATCAGTTGGCCACAGTTATAAGGACTGTTTGCACCATAAATTCTAATCCATTGGTCTTTAGATCTGTCCTTGTGCCAGTACCATGCAGTTTTAATTACTGTATGAGACCTCCAAATATATTATAACTTTTCAAGATGTTTTGACTATTCAGGTCTCCTTAGCATTCTATATAAATTTGATGACTGACTTTTCCATTTCACCAAGAAGGCTGTTAACTTTGGGGTTGCATGGAATCTGTAAATATATTGGGGGTAGAAATGACCTCTTAACAATATTTAGCTTTCTAATCCATGAACACAGAATTTCCATCCATTTATTTAAGTTTACTTCTATTTCTTTCAGCAATTTGTTTTTAATTTTCCATGTGCAATTCATTTGCACACTTGGATAGGTATATTTTTATGTGTTTGACTCCCTTAGTTGCTATTGTCAATGAAATTAGTTTTCTTGATTCCTTTTCAGATTCTTTGTTATTGTTTTATTGAAACATCATTGAATTTTTTACTGTAAATTTTTATTTTTAAAGAAGTTTTAGATTATATAAATGTTACATAAAAAATATAGGCAGTTCTCATATGCCTCACCCACTCCCCCTCCCAAATTTCTCACATTGAAACAATCTTCATTAGTGTGGTACATTTGTTACAATTGATGGACAACTATTGAAGCATTGCTACTAACCATGGACTATAGTTTACATTATAGTTTACACTCTAATTCACACAATTTTTTATGTTATGATAAAATATATAATGACCTGTATCCATAATTACAATGCCATATGGGAAAATTCCAATGTTCCAAAAATGCCCCCATACAACAGCTATTCTTCCCTCTCCCTCTGCTGAGAATCTCTGTGGCCACAGCCTTTATATCAATGATAAAAGTTCTTCCATTGCTAACAAAAATAATAAGTCTATAATAGAACAATAGGTCAACTCTAGTCCTTTGTTCGTTCCCCAATCTTGAGGATTTTGGAATGGTGATGTCCACTCTGCCTTTAACTGAGAGGGGGCTTAGGCCCCAGGGGACAGATGGATGGAACTATCTTGCTTACTGTTTCAGACACTCTCTGTTTCTTGGGATGGGCATTGTCCATCATCATCTCCTTGTTAGTTGTCCTGGATGAGTCCAATGTACTGGAGAGTAGGTGTTGCAACCCTGCTGAGAGTCAGATCTCAACGGACACATGAATGGACTAAAGATTTAAGTCTCTAGGGTATATATTTAGCAAGTTTAGTGCTAATTATAGGTTCAAATAAAAGGGGTAGAAGAGCCATGTATAGGGAAACTGTGAGTTTAACTCTGTTACTCTGGGGAGCATAAATTCCAGAGTAAGGCCCACTGACAGGGTATTGAATTCCTGAGTTTGTCCGCCCTGCTTAGTGTCTGGATGTCTCTAGAGCCCTCATAAGCCACACTGTCTGAGGCATTGTTTGCTATGGCAGCCAATGAGATCCTGCTGAGAAATGCATAATAATTACCTCTGGAATGACCTCCTGTTTCACTTTAAAATCTCTTAGCCACTAAAACTCATTTGTATTTAATATTTACCCCTTTTGATCAGGGTCAATATTACTAGTTGGTGCTTGGTAATAATGCATCGATGCCAGGGAAGCTCATCCCAAGAGTCATGCCCCACACTGGGGGAAGGCAGTGTGTTTATATGCTGAGTTTGGCTTAGAGAGAAGCCACATTTGAGCAACCTGGAGACTTTCAGTAGGTAACTCTTAGGCAATATATAATACTAGGCTAAGTTCATAAGAAAAAGTCCCTAAGTATAATCATCAATATCAAGGGCCTGCCTTCAGTAGGCACTGGCCTTGTACTCAGGGGTTCCTTGCCATTCTATTAGAGACTGTAGCAGGGCTCCCCAGGATGGTAATTCAAAATTCTTTAAGTTATTGTGTAGGTCTCTACCCATTGAGACAATGCTGCTTGAGCACTTGAACATATTTATATGTCTTAGAGGCATTCCCCAGGTGCTTAGTCATGTTCTCTGTACTTTGCTGAATTAGTCTACTACTGCTAGTTCTTTTGATGTGGATTTTTAAGCATATTCTATATTTAGGGTCATATCATATGCCTATAGGGATTATTTGCATTTCCCTTTCAAGTTTGGTTGCTTTTAATTTCTTTTGCTTGCCTAATTTTTCTGATTAGAACTTCCAGACAATGTTGAATAACATTGGTGACAGTGGGCATGCTTGACTTTTTTCTGATATTAAGGGGAATGCTTCCAGTTTTTTAAGATTGAGTATAATATTGTGGGTTTTCCAAATATGTACTTTATCATGTTGTAATTTAGTTTCTTTCTATTCCATGTTTCCCTGTGTTTTCATGAAGGAATTGTGCTTGGTTTTGCCAAATGCCTTTTCTGCCTGAATTGAGAAGATAATGACTTTTTTTATTCCTTTGTTTTGTTAATATGGTATATTATATTAGCTGATTTTCTCGTGTTGATCTATACTTACATATGTTGCATAACTCCAACTTAATGATTTATAATTCTTATATGCAATTCTATTCAGTTTGATAATATTTCATTGACAGGATTTAAATCTATTTTAATAGAGGATATTGGCCTTTAATTTTCTCTTATTCTCACATATTTCTCTAGCTTTGGTATTAGAGTGATGATGGCCACATAAAAAGATTAAAGAACTTTTCCCTCTTCTTTATTTTTTGGAAGTATTTGAGTTGTATTGATGTTAGTTCTTGGATGCTTTCTTAATTTCACCCGTTAAAAATTATCATCCTGAGATTTACTGTTTTGGGAGATTTTTGATTATTATGTTAATCTCTTTACCTGTGATTTGTCTGTGGGCATCTATTCCTTCATGTAGTTTATGTGTTTCTAAGAATTTGTCCATTTCATCTAGGCTACCAAGTATGTTGGCAAACAATTTTTCATAGTATCCTTTTATATATATTTTTAATTTCTCTGGGGTTAATAATAATGTCCTCAATTTCATTTATGATTTTTATTAATTTGTGTACTCTTCTTCCTTTATCATATTAGCAAAGGTTTTGTCTGTTTTTATTGATCTATTCAAATAAACATTTTGCTTTTGTTGCTTTTCTCTCTTGTTCTCTCTTGTTATTTTTTACAGTGTGTTCCTTCCATTTCCTTATTTTGGATTTAGTCTATCCTTCTTTTTCTATTTTCTCCAGGTACTAAGTTAGGTCTTTGAATTTAGATCTGTCTTCTTTTATATATAAGAATTGAAATATATAAATTTCATTCTCATCACTGCCTTTGCTACATACCGCAAAATTTTGTATGTTTTTATTCATTCACCTTAACTCTTAATATCAACTGTGGTGCAATTTTGTATGAATGTGTTGTTTAATTTTCCCATACTTGTGCATTTTCCTGTTGCCTCTGTTATTGATTCTAATTTCAATTCATTGTGGCTTGAGAAAATATGTGTATAATTTAATTATTTTTAATTTTGGGGGACATGTTTTGTGACTTAACATGTAGTCTATGCCAGGAAATGATCCATGTTTAATAGTTAAGGATGTGTTTTCTGCTTTTTTTTTTTTTTTTTTTTATTATTATGGGTAAAAATCAAAATTCTCACAATACATACAAACATTTGCAAAATGATATATT
>JAKSZT010001078.1:4476777-4538972 GCA_026826555.1 Tolypeutes matacus | reverse complement strand
CTTTTCCAATCTGGATGCCTTTTATGTCCTTTTCTTGTCTCAGTGCTTCTGCAAGTACTTCTAAGACAATGTTAAATAGGAGTGGTGATAGTGGGCATCCTTGTCTTGTTCCCGATCTCAGAGGGAAGGCTTTTAGGATTTCACCGTTGAAAATGATGTTAGCTTTGGATTTTTCATATATACCCTTTATCATTTTCAGAAAGTTTCCATCTATTCCTATCTTTTGTGGTGTTTTTATGAGGAAAGAGTGCTGTATTTTGTGGAATGCTTTTTCTGCATCTATAGAGATGATCATGTCGCTTTTTTCTTTCAGTCTGTTTATGTGGTGTATTACATTGATTGATTTTCTTATATTGAACCATCCTTGCATACCTGGGATGAAACCAACTTGGTCATGGTGTATAATCCTTTTGATATGTTCTTGAATGCGATTAGCAAGTATTTTGTTAAGGATTTTAGCATCTAGGTTCATTAGAGAAATTGGTCTATAATTTTCCTTTCTTGTGGTATCTTTATTTGGTTTTGGTATTAGGGTAATGTTGGCATCATAGAATGAGTTAGGTAATATTCCTTCTACTTCTATTTTTTGGAAGAGCTTAAGTAGAATTGGTGTTAGCTCTTTCCGGAATGTTTGGTAGAATTCAGCTGTGAAGCCTTCTGGTCCTGGACTCTTCTTAGTTGGGAGGTTTTTAATGACTGAGTCTATCTCTGTACTTGTAATTGGGCTGTTGAGTTCATCTATTTCTTCTTTCGTCAATGTCGGCTGTTTGTGGGTTTCTAGAAACTTGTCCATTTCCTCTAAATTGTCATTCTTGTTGGCACATAATTTTTCAAAGTATACTCTTATGATACTCTTTATTTCTGTGGGGTCAGTGGTGATATCACCTTGCTCATTCCTTATTTTATGTATTTATATCTGTTCTCTCTTTTTCTTTGTTAGTCTGGCTAAGGGTTTGTCAATTTTGTTGATATTTTCGAAGAATCAGCTTTTGGTTCTGTTTATTGTTTCCAGTGCTTTCTTATTCTCTATTTCATTTAGTTCTGCTCTAATATTGGTTATTTCCTGTTTTCTACTTCCTTTAGGTTTAGTTTGTTGTTGTTTTTCCAATTCCTCCAAGTGTGTAGTTAGGTCTTCAATTTTAGCTCTTTCTTCTTTTTTAATATATGAATTTATGGCTATGAACTTCCCTCTCAGGACTGCTTTGGCTGCATCCCATAGGTTTTGATATGTTGTGTTTTTGTTTTCATTATTTTCAAGGTAGTTACTGATTTGTTTTGAAATTTCCTCTTTGACCCACTGTTTGTCTAAGAGTGTGTTGTTTAACTTCCCTATCCTTGTGCCTAACCTGTTTCTCTGGTCCTTAGTGATTTCCAACTTCATTCCATTGTGGTCAGAGAAATTACTTTGAATAATCTCAATCTTTCTGAATTCATTGAGTGTTGTTTTGTGGCCTAGCATGTGGTCTATTTTGGAGTATGTTCCATGTGCACTGGGGAAGAATGTAAATCCTGCTGTATTTGGGTGTAGTGTTCTGTATATGTCTATTAAGTCCAAATCCTCTAATGTATTGTTGAGTGCCTTAGTTTCTTTATTGATTCTCTGCCTAGATGTTCTGTCTAATGATGATAGTGGTGTGTTGAAGTCCCCTGCTATAATTGTAGAGGAATTTATTTCTCCTCTTAGTTTTTCCAGTTTGCCGCACGTATTTTGAGGCACCTCGATTAAGTGCATAAATGTTGATGATTGTTCTCTCGTCTTGAGAGATTACTCCTTTTACTAATATGTAGTGTCCATCTTTGTCTCTTACAATAGTTTTACATTTAAAGTCTGTTTTGTCTGATATTAGAATAGCTACTCCTGCCCTTTTTTGGCTATTGTTAGCTTGTAAAATGGTTTTCCAGCCATTCACTTTCAGCCTCCTTGAATCCCTGGGCCGAAGGTGGGTTTCTTGTAGACAGCATATAGATGGATCATATTTTCTTATCCATTCTGCCAATCTGTGTCTTTTGATTGGTGAATTTAATCCATTAACATTCAGTGTTATTACTCATAACGAATTTCTTACTTCAGTCATTTTTTCTTTGGGTTAATGTATGTCACATGTTGTTTTGTTTCTCTTTTTGACTTTTCAGTTGTTTTTAAACTCTCCTCCAACTCTCTCTCCTTTGTTTTTTCCTTTCAACTTGTAGAGATTCCTTTAGTATTTCTTGAAGTGCTGGTTTCTTCGTGACATACTCTCTTATTTGCTATTAATCTGTGAATATTTTGATCTCTCCATCATTTTTGAATGCCAATTTTGCTGGATAGAGTATATGTGGCTGGAAGTTTTTTTCTTTTAGTGTTTTGACTATGTCATACCACTGTCTTCTTGCCTCCCTGGTTTTCGCTGAGAAATCAGCACTTAATCTTATTGTGTTTCCCTTGTATGTGATGATTCTCTTTTCTCTTGCTGCCTTGAGTATTTTCTCTTTGTCTTGAGCATTGGACAATTTGACAAGTATTTGTCTTGGAGTTGGCCTATTGGGATTTATACTATTTGGGGTGCGCTGTGCTTCCTGGATCTGCACATCCTTCTTTCTCAATAGAGTTGGGAAATTTTCAGCCATAACTTCCTTCAACACTCCTTCTGTTCCCTTTCCCTTCTCTTCTCCTTCCGGGATGCCCATAATGCGTATGTTTGTGCGTCTTGCATTATCGGTTAATTCCCTGAGAACATACTGGATTTTTTCTATCTTTTTGTCTATCTTTTCTACAATCTCTTTGATTTCAACTGTATTGTCTTCCATATCACTAATTCTTTCCTCTGCCTGTTCAATTCTGCTGCCATGTGAGTCCAGCGTCTTTTTCATTTCTTGACTTGTGTCTTTGTTCGCCATCATATCCATTACCTTTTTAGGTGTGTTAGCTATTTCTTCAGTATGTTTTCCAGTGTCTTCTTTATATCCTTAATCTCTTCCTTCAGTTCTTTAAGTTGGTCCATGATATTTGTTTGGATAGCTTTGATTAGTTGTTCGATGTACTGCATTGCTTCCTGGTTTTTATTTTGTGCACTGGACTGGTCCATGTTTTCCAGTTTCTCAGAGTCATTTGTATTTTTCTGTTGCCCTCTGGTCATCATTTTATCTTGATGGGTTTGTTCAGTTGTTTAGCTTTTCTTTATGCTCTAGAATTTTATTTAGCTGTTGGTTCTGCGTGTGAGTTAAGTTTTCTCTTTGGCAGTTTTTCTTCTTATTTTATTTCCTTGCTTCTTTCTATGTTCCCTTGAAGGCAAAAGGTTAGGGCCAGAGGAATCCAAAGATGTAAGGAAGGCAGAAGGATAATAGAAATATTGATAAAAGTTATAAGAGGGGCCAAATGAGACTTAATGAGATGAATATTTAACTTGTGTAGGCAGTGTAGAGTAATAGGAAAATAAGTGGAGTTCCTACAATGGACTGGGAAAACAAATGGGGGAATATATATATAGTGATTTAGAAGGCTAGAATTATGAGGAGGGAGAGAAATAGTAGAGAAAATTCTGAAAGGAAAAAGTTAATACTAATAAAAAAAAAAGAAAAAAGAAGAAGAAGAAAACAAAATAGATGGGATAGATATTGACACCCTTAAGTTGTGGGCCTATGAAAAAATGTTGTCTCTAAGAGCCACAACAGAAAAGAGAAGGCAGAAAGATGCAGGAAGGATAAGCGATAGTTTGTAATACAGAATCAATATATACAGCGAGTGGGAAATTACTGAATAAGAAGCCTAGCAAAGAAGCGACCAGCTGGCAGCACCTATTTAAAAAAAAAAAAAAAATAGAAAGGAAAAGGAAGGGGGAAGGAAAACTTGAATAATAGCAATAGACCAGAAAGTAACAGAGAGATACCAAAGATCCACACAGGCAAGCAGTCAAACAGAGCTAAGGGGGGTCAATGATTCCCCTAGGGTCCACATGGATCTTTCCTGCCTACTTGTGTTTATCAGTGAATTTCCCCACAGGGTTCTATATGCAGGTCCTGAAGCAGCTTTTAGCTATTAAACTAAATTAAAAAGAATTTATTTTTCATTTGTTGAGGTGACCTCACTTTTTTTTTTTTTTTTTTTTTTTTTAGCCAAATGCTGGACCCAAAATAATTCCTCCTCTAGACCAACCCCCTTACGGAAGGGACCCTAGCTGGGCCCATGGAAATTAATCAAGCACGTCCCACTTTCCGGACTCCCCAGGTTAGCTGAAGCTCTGATGTTAGTCAGTGAGGAGTGCTAAAGATGTCGGATTCCGCCCCTTCTGGGGCCGAGCTCCAGCGTCACTGGGCTGCTCAGTAAATCAGTTTGAGTGCAGATTCACGTCTGCTCTCAGCCTAATGGTGCTTCAGGTCGGCTTATCTGCTCCCCAAAGCTATGGGGCGGTGCAGGCAGCCAGATCAATGTCTAAAAATATAAAATACCCTTCCCTGTCTTCCAACTGAACCCTCCCTTTTTTGGGAAGTGTCCCTTCCTCCTGGCTCCACATGGCCTGGGTCTTATCCCTGGGTGGCTAGGGAAATCAGCTGCGTTTCCCGACCAAAATCCCCCCTCCAGTTCACTGGGTGCTGATTAGCTCCTTTGCTCTGTTCACACAAGGTCCAAGGGGCGCCAGGCAGCCAGATCCCCAGAAAATAAAACTTTTTCACCCCGCCCGCGGCTCCAAATGGCCGTTTTATTTTTTTTTTCCCTAACCACGGTGCTCCGCCGCCTGTGCCAACCTCCACCGGCATCCTCAATACATCACGAATCTCCACCATTAGGTCCACGCCGCTGATCCGCGCAGATATATGTCCCAAGCTTCTCACTCCACGCGTGCACAGCACAGACCCCCGGGCAGGACCCCGTCCACAATCCGCCTTGCTCTGGAGCTTGCAGTGTGCGCCCTCCTACACTAACGCCATCTTGGCCCCGTCTGTTTTCTGCTTTTTGCTTGTGAATTATTCTATATATGTCCTTTAGGTTTAGGTGGTTTATGTCCTCATTCAAGTATTCAGTTTCCATATTGATCATCTGTTTAGATGCTCTATCAATTATTGAAACTATTGTATTGATGGTCCATACTATTCCTGTAGAAAATCTACTTCTTCCTTCAAATATGTCAATATTTGCTTTGTGGGGCGCGGATGTAGCTAAATGGTTGGGCATCCATCTGCCATATGGAGGGACCTGAGTTCGATCCCTGGGACCTCCCGGTAAAATAAAAAATATGTATATAGAAGGTGCATAGGCTGCCAGACTCTGTGTGCAGCTGAGCCGTTGGGCCCCAGGAGCCATGCAGCAGGATGATGACGTAACAGGGGAGAGACAAGATGAGATGCTCCTAAAGCTCCAGAAGCCAGGAGCTGAGGTGGTCCAGGCAGCAGAATATCTCTCTCCAAATTGGAGATCTCCAGGATCGAATCCTGGTGAAGACTGGAGGAGGAGGATGAGAAGAGATGACAGGAAACAGACACAGAGAATTGCCCAGCCAATGGACACAAAACAGCAAATGGTGAAGGGAGGGTTTAAAATGGATAAAGTAAATAAATAGATCTTTAAAAAATATATTTGCTTTGTGTAATTTGGGGAGCAGATCTTGGATGAATATATACTCAAACTTGCATAGTTTTCTTCTTGCATTACCACTTTTTAATTTACACAGTCCTTCTTTGTCCCTTGTAACATTTTTTTAAATTAGTGAAGTCATGGTTTACAAAAATTCATGCAGAAAATAGTCTTCCAATATAATGTTCCCCTGACACAAGTAGTTTTACATGTTATTAACACAGTGCCTTAGTAATGTACCTTTGATACAATTCATGAAAAATATTATTATAATTATACTATTTACTATAATCCATAGTTATACATAGTACTTCTACCAAACACAACTCCTAACCCTTCCACCATTTTGTGTACTTCTCACATGTTATAACTTTTTATATATTATATATTTAAAACCATATGTTATCATTACTGTTTATGCATTTAAATTTTAGAACCTGTAAGAAGTAAAAAGTGGAGTTACATACCAATAAGACAATACAATGATACTAGTGTTTATAATTACCCAAATGGTTACCTTTATTGAGAGTATTTATTTCTTTATGCCACTTCAATCAAATGTATAATGTCCTTTTCTTTCAGTCTTAAGAACTCCCTTCAGCATTGCTTGCATGGCAGGTGTTATGGTGATGAATTCCCTCAGCTTTTGATAGTACCCCCCCCCCCAAGCTGAAATTGATGTTTCAGGCCTTGGGGTCCTGAAAGTGAGGCAGCTTAGAGCCAGGAGCCCAATTCTCCACACTTGAAGCAAGTTCCTGCTGAAATGGAGCCTGGATCCAGGTGGCCCCAAGGTGACAGGTGCCTTCAATGGTGGCAGCTAAAAGGTGAGCCTGTACTTGTGCTCTGGGCCTGCACTCCTCACGTTTGTCCTCAGCCATGTGGTCCCAATTGTTGAAAGATGCGGAGGTTGATTATAAAAGGGAGTTCATGGAAGTTTGGGGTCCCAGGGAAAGTTTTTGAAACTTCCTACAGATATCAGAGGCAGACTAGTTAATAAAGAAATAGATTTCCTAGAAAATCTATTCTTCTCTAGAGTCAAGATATACCAGAAGGTATTTTTTTTTTATTGCTTCTACCAGCTTTCCTTGAAGTAAGGCTGGGTTTTTGCCCTGCTTCTGAGCAATTTCCTTGAGCCTATTTTAATTGACTGGTTTGGTAGTGCAAATCCTAATCCCTTTGAGTGGACATGTGACCACATGGTCTCTGGCCCTCAGATATGCCTGTCTCCTCCTTCCCTCTTACACAGGAGGTTTACTTGAATTCAGGGTCCCATACAGAGGCCACTCTTGGCTGTCCTCTAATTTGTACTGCTTCTGTGGTATGGCAGGAAATATTAGCCTTTTCTTTCTTAGACCATCAGTAAGTAGATTGTCCCAATTCCAGAGAAGGCACCCCAATGGGAAGTTGACTGGAATTCTAGAGAAGCCACCCATTACTCTATAGGAGGATAAATGTGTTGGTCAGTCTTAGTGGCATCTCACTCCTAGACTTTACTGAATGGAAATTGCCAAGTGTCCTGAGGATTGGAAGCCCTGCTCACCATTCCAATTGTCTAGGGATCAGGTGTCTCTTGTCTCTGGGTGTTTCCAGAGCCTTACAGGTAGAAAACATCTGGGTCCTGTTGTCAAACTGAGGCTACCAAGCTGGACTTCTTACCTAGGAAAAGGCCTGGCCAGGGTCCCTTCTTTTGGCCTACTTTTGCAGAGGTCTTATGAAGTGACTGTGAAACAGATCTCATTTTATGGCCACTGCCAGAGACTAAGTTTTGCAGTTAAACCAGACATTAAGAAGCACAAGAAGAAGGTATAAATTGATTGCTCTGTGGCTTACAGACAAAAACCCTTGGGGGGCCCAGAGGTAATAGATTAACAATGATCTCATGGCCTCCAGGGGACTGAGGAAGGAACAAGCTGTGGGTACTATCAAGGCTGGGAATCTGGGAGCTTTGCTATTAAGTCAAAAGAGGGCACAAACATGCTCTAGTTAAAAACCTAGACTCACCAGTCTTGATCAGGTGTCAGGAGCATTACTTGCCTCTTTGTTTCCTGGGTTGCTCACCAAATATATTAGAAAAACATTCTGGGTTCTGGGTTTCTTGGTTCTTGGCTTCATTGCAAGAACAGCATGATACTGCCATAAGAACAGACAGATTGACCAATGGAACCAAATTGAAAATTCAGAAATTGACTCTCACATCTACAGTCAAGTGATTTTTGGCAAGGCTGGTAAACCCACCTACCTGGGCTAGAACAATGTATTCAACAAATGGTGCTGGGAGAACTATATAGCCATATCCAAAAGAAATAAGACTCCTATCTCTCACTTTTTACAAAAATTAACTCAAAATGGATTAAGGAATTAAATATAAAAACAACAACCATTAAACTAGAAGAAAATGTGGGAACACATCTTCGAGATCTTGTGGTAGGCAGTAGTTTCTTAAACCTTATCCCCAAACCACAAGCAACAAAAGAAAACATAGATAAATGGGACCTCCTCAAAAGTCAACACTTTTGCACATCAGAGGACTTTGTCAAAAGGGTGAAAAGACAGCAGACTCAATGGGAGAAAATATTTGGCAATCACATACCTGATAAGAGTTTAATATCCATGATATACAAAGATTTCATACAACTCAAAAATAAAAAGAAAAACTATCCAATTACAAAATGGGCAATAGACTTGAAAAGACAACTGTCCAAAGTAGATATATAAATGTTGAAGAAATACATGAACAAATGTTCTACATCACTAGTGATTAGGGAAATGCAAGTCAAAACTACATTGAGATATTATTTCACACCTATTAGACTGGCCACTATTAAAAAGTTGGAAAACTGTATATGTTGGAGAGTATGTGCAGAGATAGGAACACTTATTCCCTGTTGATGGGAATATAGACTTGCACAGCCACTGTAGGGAATGGTTTGGTAGTTCCTAAGGAAGTTGAATAGATGCCATGGGATCTGAAAATACCATTACTAAGTATATACCCAGAAGAACTGAGAGCAGTGGCACGAATAGATATCTGCACACCGATGTTCATAGCAGTGTTATTAACAATAGCTAAATGTTGGAAACAACCAAGGTGTCTATCAACTGGTGAATGGATAAACAAATTGTGGAGTATACACAACCTGGAATATTATGCAGCCCTAAGAAGAAATGAAGTTGAGAAACATATGACAACATGGATGAACCTGGAGGACATTATGTTGATTGAGGCAAGCCAGACACAAAGGAGCAAATACTGTATGATTGTGCTTTTATGAACTCAATATATTATATGAAATACAAATCTATTATGTGAAATATGAATAATGGTAGAAATGCATATATAAGACTATTATTCTTTGAAGCTGAACAAATGTAAGTTCATAATACAAAATGTTAATTATCAGACAAAAGTAATTATACTAAGTGAAGGAGACCAGACACAGAGTACTACCCATGGTATCATTACATTCATATGAAATATAAATATAAATATAAATCAATTTATATAGATGAATTGAGATTAGGGTTATGTAGGTCTGAGGAAGGAATGCTAAAGGGTGTGAACTCTTTCTTTTTGGAGTAATGAAATTGTTTAGAATTTTTGAGATGATTAATGTATAATCTTGTGATTATACTAAAAGCCATTGATTATACACTTTGGATAGAATAGCCAGAAACACCAGCTATGTACAGTGGGGGAAGCATGCAGAGGTTGAGAGGTGGGGAATTTTCTTGTTTGTTTGTCTTTTTTTTGGTTATCATTATTATTGAAATAATGAAAATATTCTAATAATGATTGAACTGATGTATTCACAACTATGTTATTATTTCAATGCCATTGATTGTACACTTTGGAGGAATTGTATGCTTTATCATACATATCAATAAAATTGATATGTTTAAAAAAAGTAATAGCAAACAAGTAAAATTAATTTTAGTAACTTATAATTAACCGGAATATATTCAAAATATTGACATTTCCTTATGTGACATTTGCCACATTTCAAGAGTTCAATAGACACCAGAGTCTATGGTATTGTTCAACACAACTCTGGGATATATCCTAAATGATAAAACCCAGCTAAAACCTAGGTGGTTATAATCTATATTTAGAAATGAGAAACAGAGTTGAACTTGGTCATATTAATTTTAAGCGAGAGAATACAACTAATATTTCACAAAGTGTCTTTGGATGGTTGGTTTTCAAGAGTTCTTTATGGGTTGTGGTGTTTCCAAGAATGGCAATATACCTTGGGTATCTTTCATCAAAATTGTCCAGAGAAGTTGTACACTTTCTATGTGCAATCCCTAGTACTGATAATGAAGATAATATATAAATACATGCACAAAGATTCATGATCCTGACTTCTGAGATTTGAAATGCTAGTTGAAATGTATGCCATGATTCATCATTTAGATTTAAGTTTAGGTGGTGAAGATAAATAACAACAAATTTAAAAATCTAAAATAAAAAAGTATACTATTCCTCCACTAGGGTCTCCTCTGCCTTCCAGCTGCTTCCACTGGCCACTCAGTTCTATGGTGAGGTGCAAAGACCAAGGACTTTTATATTAGAGGGTCCCTTCTCCTACCTCATTCACATCCACTGCGATTGGTTGGTGGAGGAATCCTCTTTTGACTTAGCTTAGGTTGTGGGGAGATGGGCAATGAGAAAAGGAGAGAGGTAATTTGTCAAGTTTGTGGGTCTATAAACCAGTGGATGGTGGCAGAGATCCAGGATCTTATGGCCAGGGCTGGAGAGTCCCTTCTGATTAACACACAGGTTATTCCTTGGAACCTCACACATGAACACTGAACACAGTTTCTCAGTCTTAGACATGCTTACTCTTACAGGAGAAACTTACCATAGACTAGCCCTCGCATCTCCCATCCACACTTTCTTACATTGGCTATCCAACTCTTACCCATGCCTTCTGTCTCAGATACATACTCTTGAAATTTTTTTTCAGCATACATCTATAGACATGTTGACAAACAGATGTGAATGCATTTTGGAGTTGGCTCCCCATAGCTGCCAGTGCTCAGTCTTACACCTTATCTCACAATTTTTCTTCTAATATAGTCCTTCTTCATTTCAAGCCCCATTTACTACTTAAAGTAAATTCTGCCAACAAATACTACATAATGCCCTAACTCAGGGCTCAATAAACTGTGGGTCTGCAGGCTGGTGGTCCATCATATTTTTTAAAATAAAGTTTTATTGAAACACAGCCACACCATTTTTTTAACATAATGTTCATGGATGCTTACATGCTACAAAGGCAAGAGAGAGTAGTCGTGAGGGAGGACTTGTGGTCCACAAGACAAAAATATTTATTATCTGGCTCATTAAGAAAACATTTGTTGAACCCTGCTTGTGCTTTGCAGAAATTCTAGTGCCTGTCACCCACGTCATCTATAGTCCATGGTTAGTAGCAATGCTTCAATATGTGTTCATCAACTGTAACAAATTTACCACACTAACGAAAGATTTTGTTATTGTTGGAAACTACACGAGGCGGAGGGTGTGGGGCACATGGGAATCCCCTATATTTTTGATGAAACATTATGTAATCTAAAGCTACTTTAATTTTTTTAAATAAAAAATTAAACAATAACTAAATAACTAAATAATAAATAATGCAATATTAAAAAAGTAACAGTGGGTCATTCTCTATGAGGTATTTCATATAAGTGAAATCATACCATATTTGCCCTTTTTAATCTTGCTCATTTCATTAAACATGATGTCGTCAATGTTCACCCATGTTGTTGCATGTATCAGGAGTTCATTCCTTTGTATGAATAAATAATAATACATTGTTTGTATTTACTGCATTTTGTTTATTCATTCATCTGTAGATGGGTTGCTTCAATCTTTTAGATACTGTGAGTAAGGCTGCAATGAACTTTCGTGCTCAATAACTGCTTGAGTCCCTGCTTTCAATTCTATTGAATATTTGCCTAAAAGTGGGATTGCCTGGTAATATGTTAACTTTAGGTTCTATTTTCAGAGGTGCTGCTATACTATTTTCCAAACAGCTGAACAAGTTTTTTTTTAATGTTATCTTTTTTTTTTTAATTAATTTATTTTTTGTTGTGGGTAAAAATCAAAATTTTCACAATACATAACAATATTTGTAAAATGATATATAAATATATATGCATATATGTGCATTTGCTTACAAAAATGTTTTATATATATATATATATATATATTTTAAGAGGTGCTTAGATTACCTAAAATATTTCACAGAACCTACCGGAATTCCCATGTTCCCCACCTCCCACACCTCCCACTACATCCCACACAAACATCTCCCACAAGTATGGCCCATCACCCTCAATGGACTTATACATCCTGGGGCCTTGCCATCAACCATAGACCACAGTTCACATTGTAGACCACACTCTCTCCCACACAGTTCTGAATGATGTGTGCTGATTTAAAATGGCTTACATCCGTTGCCACAATGGCACTCAGGACAACCTCCAAATCCCGAAAAGCCCCTGTATTTCAAAAGCACATCCCCTCCCTGCCCCGAAAGTGTCCAGTGGCCACTGGCTCCACTCACTGTTATAATTTCTTCCATTGCTAGAATCACCATATGTGTACAACAGAATACCATCAAGTCCACTCTAGTCCAAGTTCTTCCCCCAATCCTGAGGGGACTGGGATGGTGATGTCCACTCCACCTCCAAGTGAGAGAGGGCTTATATCCCATGGATATGGTGGGTGGGATGATCCTGCCTGCAGATGCAGGCCCTCTCCATCCCTGGACTGGCTGTTGCCCATCGTTGTCTCCTCGCCAGGTGACTTGGATGAGTCTATTGAGCTGTACGGTAGGAGTTGCAGCTCCACCAAGATTCCAGGCACAACCCTGGAAGTATACCTAAGAACTCCAGCATCACATATAGGTTTAAATAGAAGGGACTGATGAATCAGGTGCAGGGAGGACTTATTTGATCCAATTCTGTCACTCTCAAGAGCACAGATTCCGAAATACAGTCCACTGATAATGCATCAGTCTCTGGGGCTATCGCCCCTTATATAGGACCTGGGTGTCTCCAGAGCTCTCTGGAGCCCCTCTGTGTGGGGTGATATGCACTTTGATGTTCTATGAGCTCCTACTGAGGTGTGCGTAAGCGTTACCTCTGGGATGACCTCCCAACTCTCTTTGAAGTGTCTTAGCCACTTAAACTCATTTGTCTTTACCTTTTCCCCCTTTTATTCAAGGTCTTTTTCCAGTTGTGTTGCCAGTTGGCACTTGGTATTAATCCCTCGTTGCCAGAGAGGCTCATCCCCCGGAGTCATGTCCCACGTTGGGGGGAAGGTAATGCATTCATATGCTGAGTTTGGCTTAGAGAGAGGCCACATTTGAGCAACAAGGAGGCTTTCAGGTGGCAACCCATAGGCACCCCATAACAGTAAGCTAAGTTTCAGTTACAAGAGCAAAGACTCATGAGGGTAGTCATCAATAAAAAGAACTCATAGTGGGCATTCCTCTTTTGATGGACACTGTCCCTGCACTCAAAGGACTGTTGCTGCTCCCTTGGAGAATGTGGCAGAGTTCTCCAGGCTAGGAATTCAGATTCCCTCATTTATTGTGTGATTGTCCACCCAACGTGACCATGCCCCATCCTATGATCTTTTGAACAATTTTGTATATCTTTCGTGTATATTTGGATGAACTTACTCCCATGAATCCCCCTCCCAGTCACCCACCACCAACAATCCCCAGCAGTACCCATTGTAACCCTTCTGTGATCCAAATCTTCCATGAACATGTAGTCCATAAATAATCAAATACACTTAATAGGAAAAAGAAACAACAATGATAAGCTTACATGCAAGAGACAAACATAAGGGAACTCAGGGAAAAAAAATCAAGCAAAAAACAAAACAAAACAAAATAAAATATAATTAGCGGATTGAGATATTCAAAAAAATGGGGAAAAAAGCAAAAGAAATGCCTTAAAATATATATATATATATATTCTTTTTTTCCTTTTATCACTGTGTTATCGGATGTCCGGTGTGCCGTGACACCTTCCCCCTCTCAATCCCCATTGTCTCCCAAATTTTCATTTAGTTTTCAAACAAGTTTTCGGTCACAGCAAAGTCACACGTGGAGTACCAGAGACTCCCAGATACCAAACCACCCCCACCTTCCCCACCCCATAATAAGCCCCCCCCATTTTTTTGGATGTTAGCATTGTTATAACTGTTATACAGATAGCAAAATATAGCAACTAAACATTGTCAATGGTTTACAGTATAGTTTACAATTTAGACGATACAGTTTAATAAGTTTTGATGATATTTACCATGTTCTGTGTCTGTTACTGTAAAGTAATGATACACCTTTCCCATGACCACTAAATACCCCATTAGATCTTAACTGTTCCTTCTACCCACCCCTCTGGGGCATATGACACTCCCCTGTCTTGACTCATGGAATGTCAAGTTTCATAGTTACATGCCCTGGGTATTTGAACCTGCCCTTCCTAATCTACCCACCTGTCAATGCTGCACCACCAAACCCAGTAATATCATTACCCATCTGTCCTATCCTTCAAGATGCAACTATACTCTATCCCTTTACCATAGATTTTGTCCATATGGGTGATGGCTCAGAGGCCGCTCTCTCTTTCTCTCCCTTGTTAACCTATCTTTCAGATCATGGTTCTCAGAGACTGCTCACTTACCTCAGTTCAAATCAGTGAGGTCATATACTGTTCATCCTTCACTGCCTGGCTTCCTTCACTCAACATAAGGTCTTCAAGATTCGTCCATGTTTTTCCATGTGTTAGCACTTTATTCCTTCTTACAGCTGAGTAATATTCCATTGTATGTATGTACCACATTTTGCTTATCCATTCGTCTGTTGATGGGCACCGGGGCTGATTCTACCTTTTGGCAATGGTGAATAATGCTGCTATGAACATTGGTGTGCATATATCTGTTTGGGTCTTGGCTTTCAGGTTTTCTAGGTATATATCCAGCAGTGGAATTGCTGGACCATACGGAAGATCTATTGTTAGTTTTCTGAGGAACCGCCAAACTGTCCTCCACAGTGGCTGGACCATACCACAGTCCCACCAGCAGTGGATGAGGGTTCCTATTCCTCCACATCCTCTCCAACATTTAGTATCTGCTGTTTTTTAAATAGTTGCCATTCTGATGGGTTTAAGATGGTATCTCATTGTAGTTTTGATTTGCATTTTTCCCTGATAGCAAGTGATGTTGAGCATTTTTTCATGTGCTTTTGAGCCATTAGAATTTCTTCCTTGGAGAAGTGTCTTTTCAGGTCACTTGCCCATTTTTTAAATGGGTTGTTTGTCCTTTTATTTTCAAGGTGTAGGATTTCTTTATATATGCAGGATATTAGGCTCCTATCAGATATATGGTTGCCAAATATTTTCTCCCATTGGGTAGGCTGCCCTTTTATTTTCTTAATAACATCCTTTGAGGTGCAGAAGTTTTTAATTTTGATGAGATCCCATTTATCTATTTTTCCTCTTGCTGCTCATGCCTTGGCTGTGAAGTTCATGAAACCATTTCTTATTACAAGATCCTGTAGATGCTTCCCTACATTATCTTCCAAGGTCTTTATGGTTTTGGCCTTTATATTTAGATCTTTGATCCATCTTGAGTTGATTTTTGTATAAGGTGTGCGATGGTATTCTTCTCTCATTCTTTTGGATATGGACATCCAATTCTCCAAGCACCACTTGTTAAAGAGGCCATTCTCTCCCAACTGAGTGGGCTTCATGGCCTTGTCAAATATCAGATAACTGTATATGCGAGGATCTATATCAGAACTCTCAATTCGATTCCGTTGGTGAGTAGGTCTATCCTTCTGCTAATACCACGCAGTTTTGATCACTGTAGCTTTGTAGTATGTTTTAAAGTCAGGTAGTGTGATACCTCCAACTTCATTTTTCTTTTTCAACATGTCTTTGGCAATTCGGGGCCTCTTGCCTCTCCAAATATATTTTATGGTTAGTTTTTCCAGTTCCTTAGAAAATACAGTGTTGACTTTTATTGGGATTGCTTTGAATCTGTAGATTAGTTTGGGTAGGATAGACATCTTGATGATGTTTAATCTTCCTATCCATGAACAAGGAATATTCTTCCATTTATTTAAGTCATCTTTGATTTCCTTTAACAGTGTTGTGTAGTTTTCTGTATATAAGTCCTTTACATCTTTAGTTAAATTTATTCCTAGGTATTTGATTCTTTTAGTTACTATTGTAAAAATGGTATTTTTTTTCCTGATTTCCTCCTCAGTTTGCTCGTTATTGGTGTATAAATATGCTACTGGTTTTTGAGCATTGATCTTATAGCCTGCAACATTACTGAACTCCTTTATAAATTCTAGAAGCCTTGTTGTAGATTTCTCAGGGCTTTATATGTATAGGATCATGTCATCTGCAGACAATAAAATTTATACTTCTTTTCCAATCTGGATGCCTTTTATGTCCTTTTCTTGTCTCAGTGCTCTCTTAAGTACTTCTAAGACAATGTTAAATAGGAGTGGTGATAGTGGGCATCCTTGGCTTGTTCCCGATATCAGAGGGAAGGCTTTTAGGATTTCACGGTTGAAAATGATGTTAGCTTTGGGTTTTTCATACATACCCTTTATCATTTTCAGAAAGTTTCCATCTATTCCTATCTTTTGTAGTGTTTTTATGAGGAAAGAGTGCTGTATTTTGTTGAATGCTTTTTCTGCATCTATAGAGATGATCATGTGATTTTTATCTTTCAATCTGTTTATGTTGTGTATTACATTGATTGATTTTCTTATATTGAACCATCCTTGCATACCTGGGATGAAACCCACTTGGTCATTGGGTATAATCCTTTTGATATGTTGTTGAATGTGATTAGCAAGTATTTTGTTGAGGATTTTAGCATGTAGGTTCATTAGAGAAATTGGTCTGTAACTTTCCTTTCTTGTGGTATGTTTATTTGGTTTTTGTATTAGGGTAATATTGGCATCATAGAATGAGTTGGGCAATATTCCTTCTAATTCTATTTTTTGGAAGAGCTTAAGTAGAATTGGTGTTAGCTCTTTCCAGAATGTTTGGTAGAATTCAGCTGTGAAGCCATCTGGTCCTGGGCTCCTCTTAGTCGGGAGGTTTTTGATGACTGAGTCTATCTCTTTACTTGTAATTGGACTGTTGAGTTAATCTATTTCTTCTTTCTTCAATGTAGGCTGTTTGTGAGTTTCTAGAAATGTGTCCATTTCCTCAAAATTATCATTCTTGTTGGCATATAATTTTTCAAAGTATCCTCTTATGATACTCTTTTTTTCTGTGGGGTCAGTAGTGATGTCCCCTCGCTCATTCCTTATTTTATGTATCTGCATCTGTTCTCTCTTTTTCTTTGTTAGTCTGGCTAAGGGTTTGTCGATTTTATTGATATCTTTGAAGAACCAGCCTTTGGTTTTGTTTATTGTTTCCAGTGCTTTCTTATTCTCTATTTCATTTAGTTCTGCTCTAATCTTTGTTATTTCCTTCTTTCTACTTTCTTTAGGTTTAGTTTGTTGTTGTTTTTCCAATTCCTCCAAGTGTGCAGTTAGGTCTTCAATTTTAGCTCTTTCTTCTTTTTTAATATATGAATTTATGGCTAAGAAATTCCCTCTCAGGACTGCTTTTGCTGCATCCCATAGGTTTTGATATGTGGTGTTGTCGTTTTCATTAGTTTCAAGGTTTCTTTTGAGATTTCCTCTTTGACCCACTGTTTGTCTAAGAGTGTTTAACTTAACTTTAACTTTAACTTCCATATCCTTGTGCCTAACCTGTTTCTCTGGCCCTTTGTGATTTCCAATTTCATTCCATTGTGGTCCGAGAAATTACTTTGTATAATCTCAATCTTTCTGAATTCATTGAGAGTTGTTCTGTGGCCTAGCATGTGGTCTAATTTTCAGTATGTTCCATGTGCACTCGAGAAGAATGTAAATCCCAGTGTATTTGGGTGTCGTGTTCTGTATATGTCTATTAAGTCCAGGTCTTCTAATATATTATTGAATGCCTTTGTTTCTTTATTGATTCTCTGTCTAGATGTTCTGTCTAATGATGATAGTGGTGTGTTGAAGTCCCCTGATATAATTGTAGAGGCATTTATTTCTCCTCTTAGTTTTTCCAGAGTTTGCTGCATATATTTTGAGGCACCCTGATTAGGTGCTTAAATGTTGATGATTGTTCTCTCTTCCTGAGAGATTATTCCTTTTACTAATATGTAGTGCCCATCTTTGTCTCTTACAATATTTTTGCTTTTAAAATCTATTTTGTCTGATATTAGAATAACCACTCCTCCCCTTTTTGTGGCTATTGTTAGCTTGTAATATGGTTTTCCAGCCATTCACTTTCAGCCTCCTTGAATCCCTGGGTTGAAGGTGTGTTTCTTGTAGACAGCATATAGATGGATCATGTTTTCCTATCATTCTGCCAATCTGTATCTTTTGATTGGTGAATTTAATCCATTAACATTCAGGGTTATTACTCATAACAAATTTTTTTACTTCAGGCATTTTTTTCTTTGGGGTAATGTATATCATATGTTGCTTTGTTTCTCTTTTTGTCTTTTCAGTTGTTTTTAAACTCTCCTGCAACTCTCTCTCCCTTGTTTTTTCCTTTCAATTTGTAGAGATTCCTTTAATTTTTCTTGAAGTGCTGGTTTCTTATTGACATACTCTCTTAATTTCTTTTTATCTGTGAATATTTTGAACTCTCCATCATTTTTGAATGCCAATTTTGCTGGATAGAGAATTCATGGCTGGAAGTTTTTTTTCTTTTAGTATTTTGAGTATGTCATACCACTGTCTTCTTGCCTCCAGTTTTTTTCAGCTGAGAAATCAGCACTTAATCTTATTGTGCTTCCCTTGTATTTGATGGTTCTCTTTTCTCTTGCTGCCTTGAGTATTTTCTCTTTGTCTTGCACATTGGACATTTTGACAAGTATATGTCTTGGAGTTGGCCTGTTGGGATTTATACTCTTTGGGCTGTGCTGTGCTTCCTGGATATGCACATCCATCTCTCTCAATAGGTTTGGGAAGTTTTCAGCCATTATTTCCTTCAACACTCCTTCTGTTCCCTTTCCCTTCTCTTCTCCTTCTGGGATGCTCATAATGCATAAGTTTGTGTGTTTTGTGTTATCAGTTAATTCCCTGATCCCATGCTGGGTTTTTTCTATCTTTTTGTCTATCTGTTCTACTATCTCTTTGATTTCAGCTGTATTGTCTTCCATATCAGTAATTCTTTCCTCTGCCTGTTCAAGTCTGCTGTTATGTGAATCCAGCATCTTTTTGATTTCTTGGATTGTGCCATTGTTCGCTATCATATCCATTATCTTTTTCGTCATGTTTGCAATTTCTTCAGTATGTTCTCCCAGTGTCTTCTTTATATCCTTAATCTCTTCCTTCACTTCTTTAAGTTGGTCCATGATATTTGTTTGGATAGCTTTGATTAGTTGTTTGATGTTCTGCATCACTTCCTGGTTTTTAATTTGTTCATTGGACTGGTCCATGTTTTCCTGTTTCTCAGAGTCATTTGTATTTTTTTGTTGCCCTCTGGTCATCATATTATCTTGATGAGTTTGTTCAGTTGATTAGCTTTTCTATATGCTCTAGAGTTTTATTTAGCTGGTGGTTCTGTGTGTGAGTTAAGTTTTCTCTTTGGCAGTTTTTCTTCTTATTTTATTTCCTTGCTTCTTTCTATGTTTTTTTGAAGGCAAAAGATTAGGGCCAGAGGAATCAAAAGATGTAAGGAAGGCAGAAGGATAATAGTAATATTGATAAATGTTAGAAGAGGGGCCAAATGAGACTTAATGAGATGAATATTTAACTTGTGTAGGCAGTGTAGAGTAATAGGAGAAAAAGTGGAGTTCCTACAACAGACTGGGAAAACAAATGGAGGAATATATATATAGTGATTTAGAAGGCTAGAATTATGAGGCGGGAGAGAAATAGTAAAGAAGGGGCTGATAGGATAAAGTTAATACTAATTAAAAAAAAAAGAAGAAAACAAAATAGATGGAATAGAAATTGACACCCTTATGTTTTGGGCCTATGAAAAAATGTTGTATCTAATAGCCACAACAGAAAGCAGAAGGCAGAAAGATGAAGTAAGGATAAGCGATAGTTGGGAATACAAAATCAACATAGAAAGTGAGTGGGAAATTACTGAAGAAGAAGCACAGCAAAGAAGCGACAAGGTAGCAGCACCTAATTTAAAAAAATGAAAGAAAAAAGAAAGGAGGGAGGAAAGAGAAAAGAAAAGCAAAAGACCAGAAATAAACAGAGAAAAATCAAAGATCCACACAGGGAAGCAGTCAAACAGACCTAAGGAGGGTCAATGATTCCCCTCGGGTCCACGTGAATCCTCTCTGCTTGCTTGTGTTTGTCAATCAATTTCCCCACAGGGTTCTATGTGCAGGTCCTGAAACAGCTTTTAGCTATTAAACTAAATTAAAAAGAATTTATTTTTCATTTATTGAAGTGACCTTCTCACTTTTTTTTTTTTTTTGCGAAATACAGGACCCAAAATAATTCCTCCTCTAGACCAACCCCCTTACGGAAGGGACGCTAAATGGGCTCGTGGAAATTAATTAAGCACGTACCACTTCCTGGACTCCCCAGGGTAGCTGTAGCTCAGATGTTAGTGCAGAGTGTTAAAGACAGCCGATTCTGCCCCTTCTGGAGCCGAGCACCAGCAACACCGGGTTGCTATGTATATCAGTTTGACTGCAAATTTGCCTCTCCTCTCAGCCTGATGCTGCTTCAGGTCGGCTTATCTGCTCCCCAAAGCTATGGGGCGGTCCAGGCAGCCAAATCGATGGCAAAAAATAAAAATAAAAAATTCCCTTCCCTGTCCTCCAACAGAACCCTCCCTCTTTTGGGGAGTGTCCCCTCTTCCTGGCTCCGCGGCAGCCTCGGGCTTATCCCTGGGCAGCTAGGCAAATCAACTCCCTACCCCAAACAGAATCACCGCAACCGTCCACCGGGTGCTGATTTGCTCAGGCTCTTCTGTTCACCCAAGCTCCAAGGGGCTCCAGGCAGCCAGATCCCCGGAAAATAAAACTTTCTTGCCCCGCTTGTTGCTCCAACTGGCCGTTTTATTTATTTTTTCTTCCTAACCGCGGTCCTCAGCCATCCATGCCAACCACCACCGGCAGGCTTAAAACTCACGAAACTCTACCGTTCTGTCCACGCCGTTGATCCGCGCAGATAGATGTCCCAAGCTTCTCATTCCATGCGTGCACAGCACAGACCCCCGGGCAAGACCCCGTCCACAATCCGCCTTCTTCTGGGAGCTTGCCGTGTGTGCCCTCCTCCACTAATGCCATCTTGGCCCGGTCCCTAAATGTCAGCTGAACCATTTTTCATCCTCCCCTAAAAATGTTTGTCTGGCTTCTAAGTTCTCCTCATCTTTGACAACAGATACATATATATTTGATTAAACAGATATATATATTTGATATTTGATTAAAAAATATCCTTCTTCATTTGAATTGGTATGTGAGTGTGATTTGATTTTGCATTTCCTTTATGATCAATGAATAAAAACATCTTTTCATGTATTTAATAGTCATATGTGTTTCTTCCTTAAATAAAAATTTTAATGATCATTTTCAAACATGTAAAATTATAGACAACAGTATTGTACCTCATCTCTCCTCAACCCATGAATGTCTTGCCTAGTACAAACACAACACATGGAGACAAGCTCATCTGTCTCTTCTCTTTGTAGTCTCCTTAAAATTTTGTAAAACTTTTACAAAAATGTATTTTTAAATTGTTTAAGTCAGGTGTATTGCAGTATAATTTACATATGGTAAAATTTAAAATTTATCAAATATTTACTTCAAAACTTACCAAATATTCAATGAAAATCCTTGTTTTCTTTACACATATATTTATCCATGTTTTTTAAAAGACTTAATTTTTGTCCTTTAATGTGGTTTCTCATGATATGTGATGACTCCCAAGGAATCAGTGTTTGAGCAAAGGCAATGAAGAATAAGGAGATAGGGTTGATGATGGCAAGTTAATTTTAAGTGATTATATTTAATTGATTTTAATTCATAAATCATTCATCTGCTATTTTTTTTTTCTGGATTCCCCAATCACTCTATATTCAAATTCAAAAAGACATTGTAGTTTAATTAAAGTACAACTCTAAAAGCATATTTGTTATGGAATCAGGTATACTATGGGCTAAAGTATGATAAGATGGAATTTGACTGTACTTCATTCCCATCTTATGAAATAAATTACTCCCTGTGATGGTTAGGCTAATGTGTCAACTCGGCCAGGTAATTGTGTCCAGGTGTTTGTTCCAGCAAGCACTGGGCTAATTGTAATACAAGAGCATTTATGGATTTCAATCACCAGTGAGTTTACTGCGTGGATGGCTGATTACATCTGCGTCAATCAGGGAGATTACATCATCAATGGGTGGCACTTTTATCCAGTCAGTTGAATGACTTAAAAGCGGAAGTGATTTCATCATTCAGAGAGAATTTCCCAGCTCGTTGTTGTACAGGCAACTTCTCCCAGAAACTCATCAACGACCTTTCATCGGACTTGCATTGGAGCCACTGGTTTGCAGCCTGCCTGCGGAATCTGGACTTGTGCATCCCCACGGTTGCGTGAGAGACTTTTAAAATTTCATATTATTTACAGATCTCTCCTGCTGATTCTGTTTCCCGAGAGAACCCTCACTAATACACTCCCCTTGTTTTTTTAAAAGCAGTTTTATTTATTCATATACCATATAATCCATTCAAAGTATACAATCAATGGCTCTCAGTGGAATAACAGAATTGTGATTCCATCATTACCATCAATTTTCATTCATTTTAATTTCAATAAATATACATAAGCCTTTATGCACCCTGATATTGACACTAAGAATGGTGTGGTAGTTTTGTTACAGTTGATGACAGAATATTAACATATTACTCTTAGTTACAGTCCATAGTTTGCATTAGTATTGACTCCTTCTAATAGTGACATACATTTGTTCCAGGATGTAATACACTTGGAATCACAAGGCAGACTTTTCAGAATGGCTTATTTCACTTAGCAATATGCATTTAAGTTTCCTCCATACATTTTCATGTCTTCATAGCTGAAATTTCATATCACTGAATAGTATTAATTGTATGGATAAACTACAGGATTTTTTTTATCCATTTACTTATTGAAGAACATTTTAGTTGCTTACAATTTTCATCAGTTTTGAATAGAGATAGAAACAGTGGTGTGGACATAAGTTTTCAACTCATTCAGACCAGGAACTAGGAGAATGATTGCTGGCTTATATGGCCAGACTATGTTGAGGTTTGCAAGAAACTGCCAAACTATCTTCCAAAGAGACTGTGCCATATTGCATTCCCACCAGCAATGGATAACAATTCCCACTGCTCTACACCATTGCCAGTGCTTAATGTTGGGAGTGCTTTGTTGCTCTACACCATTGCCAGTGCTTAATGTTGGGAGTGCTTTGTTTTTTAAATTATTTTGTCTCAAGAGAAAAAACAAAAAAAATTAATTTGGCCTTTATATTCCAAGTATAAATCATCTGGGCAGACTTTACCTGATGACTGGCAATTACAGGCACTTAAAGAAACTTATTAATGAAGTAATAATAAAATCTTCCTCCAGTCATCTCACAGTAACTCTGCAGGTGATGCAATGTCAATGTTTACATAGAGACTTAAGTTTCCCTTTTTTCACCCATGCTTCCAGCCTCCATTCTACATTCTGAAACACCCACCAGAGTTTCAGGACCCATCTGACCCCAGCATTGTTCATTTCAGTAATCATGTTTGCCTCTTGATACTTAAAGACCTCTTGACTATGTGTTCCTGAGGAGATTATTTAAGTTTATCACAGTTTAGATTTATAGGTAAATATTCTGACATTCCCTCTTGGAAATCTTAAAGCCTGATTGACCGAGGTAATCTACTAAGCCAAGGACCTTTCTTCCTGTAAGAACCTTTCTGTTAGTTGCAAGATATATAATTTCTCCATTTTTTTTATCCTAGGATATTTTGCAATCACTTCTAAGAGACCCATTATTATTTTAACTTAGATTTATGTGTTCTTCACATTTCCCTTAATGAGACACACCTATCTCACAGCCGGGACTGAGACCTTGATTTTAAATCCAAAATATAGAGTGTATCTAGCAAAATTATACAGTGGATAATTTATAAATTTGAAATCAGTCTGGTTTCTTTCATGATTTTCTCTTGAGTTTTCATTTTACCTACATAATCCCAGATCTTTTGGGGAACATCTAAAACAATAATATATTGTAATTGAAGAGAACAAAATTGATCAGATATCAAACAAATAAGAAAATAATGAAAATATTATTGAGTTGTGAAAGGCCACCCAGAAGGGGAAATTTTAAGATTATGTAAAATTATTCATGAATTCCTATCTCAAATGAGAAGATTGAAATTCCTATAATGTAAATTATACTTGAGTATCTTCAAAGGTTTCCAAAACAGTTATTTTTAAAAATGAGAGTAAAAATGAAACATGTAACATGCCAATAAAGAGAAACTGTGGTTCCATTTGAAATTGAAGTATTTTTTTCAAACTACTGTAAATTCAAAGTGTGGGGATCCCCTAATCTTTGTGGAAAGAGGATATTTCAATTATGACTTACAGACCGAGTCACTCTTAGGTAAGCTTGCATTGTTTGACATACCAAACTCTTAAATCTTTCTTCACTAAAACTTTTTACAATTTTGCATAAGAATATTCTTAAACTTCAGAGAAGCTCTTGAAAAGTCAACCATATGTTCAATATATCCTTGGCATGAGGAAATGATTTGTGATAAGAGCATCCATAACTGACACAGATCAGTGATGCGTTGTGAAGCAAAGGAAGTGAGAACAGCACTGAGGATTTCAAGTGGGAAAAACAAAGTTGGAAGGGAAACTGAGCACATCAGAGTTACCAGCAGTACTCTAGGAACTGTTTAATTTCTCCAGGACTTGAAGATCTGTGGTTGACCTGTTTAAGCACAGGTCCAAGATCTTGTTAGCTGAATCATGCCATGATGGTGAAAAGTTTTCCTTTCAATTCTGCATTTTATACAGGCAATTAATCATTTCTCTTTGTTCTATATGACATATATATTCTACTGTGAATAAAAACTATTATATTTCTATCATTTACACAATCACAATCCAGTCAGTCAAATCCTAATATTCCTCTATTTCTTTTCTCACAGTATCAAGGGACCTTTTGTCTCCTCCTTCCATCCCTTTCCAGTGTATGCAGCTGCCATTGCTCTCAATTGGATCTGCCATCTGAGAGCAGTTCTAGGTGTATGGCCCTTAACTTTGTGTCTGGTTTGTCTTGGATCCTTAGTAACTGAATGTTAAATGAATGGATTCACTCATTAATGACTCATTCATTCACTCTCCCTCAATATACTCCATTTTTTGCTTTCACTGATTCAGTAGCAAACATACTTTGAGGCTTATGTGTGATGTGTCAAACTTGGGGCATGTCTGGATGTAGGGTGCTTCTAACCTAGTTGGCTTTGTCTAGATCTTCTGTGGTTGACCCACAGAGCTTTTCCACTTTTTTTTTTGGGGGGGCGGGGGAAGTAGTCTTCTTTTTGACTCAGTTTATGATGTGGGGATCTGGGCAATGAAGGAAGGCAAGAGAATTTTATCAGGTTTCTGATTCTATCAACCAGCAGAAGGCACCAGGGATAGAGTGCCCTGGGCCCTGTGTTTGAGAGGTCTTTCTAGGTGACACACAGGCTTTTGTTTGGGACCTCAAACATGAACTTTGAACATATATTCTCAGTCTTAGACCTTCTCATTCTTATAGGACACACTCATAATAGACTACCCCCTCATCTCTCATCCACACATTCTTACTCATGCTCTCTAACACTTACCCATAGCTTCAATCTCAAATACATGCTCTAGAACTTAATCTCAATATATGTCTCAAGACATGTAGTCTCATGTAAATGTGGGGGTAATATTTAAACTACTCCATCTTTGACTATGTTATTTAATTGTTCTTTATTTTAGTTTGCATATTTACAATTCCAACTGCACTATTTGATGATTGTTACTTAAATAAAATTAAAAAAAAATATTTTATTGTGGTAACATGTATACAACTCAAAATTTCACATTTAACCACTTTCAAGTGTTCAATTTGGTGTTATTAATTACACACACACATTGTGCTACCGTTACCACCACACAGTACCCAAACTTTCCCATCCCACCAAACAGAAGCTCTGTATCCTTGAAAGTGGTCGATTACGTGAATTTATTGTAGGTTGGACAATTTGATTAGATTACCTTAGTAAGTCATGACCCAGGGTAGTTCTTAATCCTCTTACTGGTGTCCTTTATGAACGGATGACTATAGAATGCACAGAAAGAGAATAACAACCACAAGCTGAGAGAGAAAGCTTGGAAGTCAGAAGCTGATATAAATGGAACAAAGAAGCAGAGAGACAGCCAAGAAGCAGAAAACTCTGGGCAGTGTATCCCAGAGAAGGAGGGAGAGCC
Organism: Tolypeutes matacus; assembly: GCA_026826555.1. Taxonomy (NCBI): domain Eukaryota; kingdom Metazoa; phylum Chordata; class Mammalia; order Cingulata; family Chlamyphoridae; genus Tolypeutes; species Tolypeutes matacus. Next base: position 4,512,854 of record JAKSZT010001078.1, on the reverse strand, counting down.
CAATAGATTTCTTTTCATGTGAGAGAGGATTCCAGGTTTATTGACAACCAGTATTTGGAGAGAAAAAGCATTACCTGATGAAGGATTGATTTGGAAATTTTTCTTGGCCTCAAAACTGTAAGGTTTTAAATGAATAAATTCCTACAGGAAAAGCCAACCTATTTCTGGTATCCTACCTTGGTAACCTTTAGAAAATTAAAACATTAGCCTTGAATTTTGTAGTTATACCTGTGAAACAAATGTTACCATTAATTAGAATATTTTGAAACCATGAGGTGCCACTTAACCAAGAGAGGGTCAGAAGCAGCACCTGCAGGCCATTTACCTCTCTCTGATAAAGCTATTTGTTTATGGATGGTGCTGACTCCCTGAGACCCAAGTCAGGATAGGTATTCGATATGTCACTCACTGTGTTCCTACAAGAATATCTTAATTCCCCTGCAACTTGTCATCAGTGGGTGGGACTAGACTTACAACAAACCCAGTTATACCTAAAGTGCTTGTCTTCCATTATATTGATGACATCCTCATTGAAGGATCTAGTAACCAATTGATTGAGCAGGCCCTACAAAAAACCATAAATATTATAACAAGTACAGTTTGGTCAATCAGCCTCAAGGAAGTGCAGAAGCCTGCCCTGAATTACAATATTTAGTAACCATTTGAGTTAACAGTTAGAGGAGCATGCCAGACAAAGGCAAACAGAATTAGTAGTCACTGGAAGCTCCCACTTCTAAGACAGAGGCTGGAAAGCTGAGTCCTGTGGGGCTAATGGAGACAACATGTGCAACATCTGAGCATACTTTTGGCTTCTCTAGTTAAAGTCACCTGAAAGGCATCTGTCTTTAAAGGGGAACCCCAACAATAGCAGAATCTAGAATCCATGCCATTTGGCTGTGATAATGCAATACTTCAGTCTTGTAAAACTGCAACTTTTGGCAAATGCTGCTAATGCAGACTGGAGCCTGTGGCAACAAAATCTGTGATGGGATGTTATGGTCCCTGAAACAAAAAGTCAGTGATCAGTAATGTTGTCTTTCTCTTGACACTCTAGCTAAGAATGAAGGACAACCATAGCACCCATGGCAAACAATGTTACAGGCTTTTTGCCAGAGCTATCAAACGGACAAACTGCTGGCTCTGTCTGTCAGCATATTAATCAAGATGATGGGCTATCTCTCCACATAATTCCAGACTACCTGTCAACATAGTGGTCTATACTAGACTACCAGATATATTACTTATCTTTGTGGGGAAACCACTCTAAAGACATATTCAGTCAATTCCACTGGATTTGGGACATATCTTTCAAAGCCATAAGGCTCCCTGTAGAGAGTGCCCTAACCTTGGAGGAGAACATTTCTTTCTGTATTACAAACACAAACAACACTGTACTCTACCTGGGAGAGGTTACTAATGGCTATTATAAACGTATAATGTGCTTTGATTCTAAGGATGGTTACTTCAGGGGCTTCATTTAATGTTACTTTGGACAACAACACTATTGAAGTATATTATGAGACAGTGTAGTGTACAATGAGTATTGCCGACAAGTGAGGCATGTTGAATCTAGTATGTGGAGTACCACTGGGGTATGGGACAATACAACACTTTTGGATGATTCTGCCTAAGAGTAAATAATGGACTCACACACATGTCTAATAGAAGAACTGAAATGAGAGTGGCAAGGTCTAATCTATCTGATTACATTTGAGCTAAAACTATTCATAGAACCTCAAAATGATTTGTGAACTTTCTTAAGAAACAGTTTATAAGTCAACAGGCCACAGAACAGGAAACATCAAAAGTCATCCTAGTTCTTTGGTAAATGAAGAGAATCAGTAATAATTTTCAAGTTTTCAAACAAATGTGCTGATATATAGACTCTCTTACAGAGAATACCTGGGATGAGCATATACTATTGCAAAAATAAGAATATAATTAATTGATTCATGAAGGCAGATTTTGAAAAGATATTTTCCTGAAATAGTGTAAATATGACTTTATAAGTGAAAGATTTATGATTCTTGATTTAATTTTCTATCTTTTTTATTAAAGCAGTTTTAAGTTTACAGAAAAACTGTGCAGAGAATAAAGACTTCCATATACTTCCTAAAGAAATAATTTTCCATATTATTAACATTTTGCATTAGTGTAGAGCCTTTGTTAAAATTGATGAAAGAGAATTATATTATTAACTATATCCACAGTTTGTATCATGTTTCAATCTTTATGTTCAGTTTTATTCTGAATATGTCTATCTCTATCTCTATATCTATGTATATATAAAAACAATTTAAAATTAATCAGTTAAGTCATCTCTCAATATAAAATTCAGTGTTATTAAATAAATTCATAATGTTGTGCTACCACCACAAACAACCATTTCTAAAAGTTTTCCATCACAACAGAAGCTCTTAACAATTGAGTATTAATTCTCCCCTTCTCAACATTAAATTAGTAATGTGTATTCTAATTTATGACTCCATGTATTTGACTATTCATTTATATAATTATATCACATAAGTGAGATCATACAGCATTTGTCCTTTTGCATCAGGCTTATTTCGGTCAAGATCTTGTTTAAAAGGTATATCCATGTTGCAGCATGTATTAGAAGTTAATTCTTTTTTATGGTTGAATACATTCTATTGTAGTCTATACCATATTTTTTATCCATTCTTCTTTCGACAGACATTTGTGTTGTTTCCACCTTTTGGAAATTGTGAATAATGTTACTATCAATGTCAAATATTGGTATGCAAATATCTGTTAGAATCCATGCCTTTAATACTGTGAGATAAATACGGTAGTAGGATTGCCACATCTTACACTAAGTCTATTCAGTACTTAACTTTCTGAATAACTTTCTGTTTTCCACACCACCTGCACCATTTTATATTTTCACCAATAGTGTAAAAGTGTTCATATTTCACCACATTCTCATCAGCACATATTTTCCATTTTATAAAAAGCAGATATTCTAATGGATGTTGTATCTACCTTTGGTCTTGGTTTTTTGTTTTACTAATGGCTAATGGTGTTGATAATCTTTTCATGAACTTATTGGTTATTTGTATATCATCTTTAGAGAAATGTCTATTGAAGTCCTCTGCCCATTTTTAATTGGTTGTTTACTTTTTTTGTTCTTGATTTGTAATTGTCTTATGTATTCTGGATAATAAACTCTTTTCAGATATGTGGTTAACAAATATTTTCTCCAATTTTGTTGTTTGTCTTTTCACTAATGTAAATTTCCTTTGATTCACAAAAAATTTTATTTATGTTGAGGTCCCATTATTTATCTCATATTGTCTTTGTTTTTGGTATAAATTCTAAGAAACCATTGAAGAATAGAATGTCCTGAATGTTACCCCATGTTTCATCTAGGAGTTGTATAGTTTTAGCCCTTATATTTAGATCTTTAATCTATTTTAAAGAATTTAATTTTTCATAAAGTATGAACTAGGTATCCACTTTCATTCTTTTGCATATGATTATCCAGTTATCCCAGCATGATTTGTTGAAGAGTCTAGTTTTTTCTCCATTTATGAGATTGTCACCCTTTCTAAATATCAGTTCACCTTAGATGTGAGGCTTTACTTCTGAACTCTAAATTCAGTACTGTTGGTCTATATATCTGTCTTTTTGCCAGCAACTAGCTGTTTAGAACACTGTAGCTTTGAATAAGTTTTAAAATCAGGAAATGTGAGTCCAACCATTTTTTTTCTTTTTCATATTGTTTTTAGCTATTTAAGGTCACTTACCCTTCTATATGAATTTTATAATTGACTTTTCCATTTTTACAAAGAATGTTTTTGAATTTTAGGTTTATTGCATCAAATCTGGAATTAATTTTAAATAGAATTGACATCATATTAATCTTTAATCTTCCAGTGCATTTCATGGAATGCCTTTCCATTTATTTAGGTCATCATTATTTCAGCAATGTTCAGTAAATTTTGTGTTCATGTACTTTCCCTCATTGGTTAAATTTATGCCTAGATACTTGACAGTTTAAATTGCCATTTTAAAAGGAATATTTTAATTTCCTTTTCAGATTATACAATTATTGGTGTATAGAAACACCAATAATTTCTGCATGTTTAACTTGTACCATGCCACATTGCTGAATTTATTACCTCTAATAGTTTTCGAGATCTAGGGTCATGTTATCAGCAAATAGGAAAAATTAGCCTGTTTTCCTATTTTGATTATTTTTATTTCTTTTTCCTTCTTAATTGTTCTGGCTGGAACTCCCAGTAAAATGTTGGTAGCAGTGGAGACAGTGGACAGTCTTTTCTTCTTCCTGAAATGAGCAGAAAGATTTTCATTCTTTCAGCAATGAATGTAAATTCAGCTGTTAAATGTTTCATATATGCCCTTATCATGGTGAGGAACTTTCTTTCTCTTTGTAGCTCCAGAGAGATTTATCAGGAAAGAGTGCTGGATTTTGATAACTGCCTTTTATTTCTCAGTTAAGATGATTATGTGGTGTTCTCTTCATTTTATGTATATTGTGTATATTATTAATTCATTTTTTAAATGTTGATACTCCCTTGCATTCTTGGAATATTTCCCATTGGATGATAGTGCATAATTCTTTTAAAGTACTATTGGATTTATTTGCTAGTAATCTTTTTTGTGCACTATATATTTTAATATTTTAATGAGCTAACCTTGAAATGCAATCCACGAGCTATGTGATCCTACAGTTTCTAATCAGCTAATTTTATGAGAGAGACTTCTGTGAGTGCCAGGAACCAACAACAACAAAAGAAAATCAAGGCAAAGGTAACATTTTATAGTCTGAAAATTGGCTCTTTGTTGGCTAGCACTCTTCTTCAGAGCTTAGCCTTTTTAGCAAGAAGTTCAACCTTAGGCAAAAGCACAGTCTTCTCTGCTTTTCTTCTGGATATGTGTCCTGTGCATGAGCTCATGTCTTTAGATATCTCCTATTTTGCAGGGTTCCAAAGGCAACCTTCTTTCTATGTAATAGGCTACTTCCCAGATGCTGTATCATATATCTTAAAGTAATCCTTTGCACCAAGTTGTCTCAATTTTATTATTTCTTCCACTGATTTAGCTCTCTGCAACCTGCTTCTGCTTTCAGGCCAAGTGTGATCCAGAGACTAGTTTCTGGTTCAGTCCTTCAGGTTGACAACAGATATATTGCCAACCATGCATATTCAAAAATGTACATAGGCTTTACTCTGTTCCCTTGGAAGTGGGCTAGAGACCCACACTGAGAGCATAGGTTGACTCCACACCTGGTTGGGGAGGGAATGCAGAAGGAGTCTGCAATGGCACAAAATGCTTTTTGTACTACTTAAGTTTTCTTGATTCAATGTTTGGCCAGTTACTATGTCTAACTTTTCTGGAGCTATGAGCAGAAGTCTCTATAAGTTTTCATTATAGGTTCAAAGACTTTGTGGAGGAACAGAAACCTGGAGAATCGTATAATGTCATCTTATTTTATTTTAAGTCTCTTTTTGCTCTTGCTCTCATTTTAAATACTTTCCTATGCTAACATTCTCCAATCTTATGACTGTTGAAACTAATATATATCAAAAGAGTTAAGAAAGAAAATGAAAATATAAATATGTACATCCATTGATTTCAAAATACAGTGATTTGTCAGTTTCCTCAGCCATGACTTCCTTTATAGAAGCCATATGTTGACATCATTATTTTGCATTTTCTCTGTGGGTTTTGTGGATTGAACCAATTTGATTCTTAGTATCATTTTATCAATTTCTACTTTGCTTACAAGGAGACAACAGCATGTCAGTACTATACTAATGACTAAATGCAATAATGACCAAAACATCTGAAAATATTAATGTTATGAAACTATTAAAGCAACTGTTGGTGAGGCAGTGTAATTCTTATCAGAATATGTAAACTGAAATGAATCTAAATATGGATATAGAGTCAAGAAAATCTATTAGAGAACAACTTCATGTGTGTGGCATTAATCATGTCTTCAAATTCAAAAGCCACAGGCATTATCCAAAGACTGTGAAAATAAATAATAAAATGCTGAGGGTTTTATTGAATGGGTATTTATGATTCTTTTTCACTTCTAATTTATAGGTCTCAGATGTTCTCTCCACCTTTTCCCTCAAATCAATTTTTTCTAGTTTATATTTTCCATAGGTAAAATTATGCAGTCATGTTTATCTTCTAAAACCCTAAGTCACAGAAAATTCAATCATACCACAGCCCTCTCTTACAGAGAAAAGATTTTAGGTCACTAGGATAATTATATGTGCACAAATGCAAACACATTTACATATTTGCAAATAACAATGAAAAAACAATTTTCTTGGATATGAAGAGGGTATTAAAAATACCCCAATTGACAGTGTCTGTCAAAAGAGGATGACCCACTGATGTGTTCTTTTTATTGATGAATACCCTTGTGAGTCTTTGCTCTTGTAACTGAGACTTAGCCTGCAGTTGTGGGGTGCCTAAGGGTTGCCACCTGAGAGCCTCCTTGTTGCTCAAATGTGGCCTCTCTCTAAGCCAAACTCAGCATATGATTGCATTACCTTCCCCCCAACGTGGGACATGAATGTTAGTGCCATATCTCTCTTTAAGATCTTCACCAGACTTTTGTTCAAGATAATTACCCTTATGCCTTATCCTGATGAAGACACCATAAAAAATAGTCATGAGTTACATATTTTATGATCATTAGTGAAGCAGGTACTCATGAATTGATATTTGTACAAATATCAAGCTGAGACCTGATATGCTGATATAGATTTTGCTTGGCCTTGTCACGTTAACACCAGCAGTACTTGTTCTTGAGCAGGCTGCCTGTGCAGGCCTAAAATTGCCCAAGAGTATTTCCTTATTGAAATAGAAACTGAGAATATTGTTAAGGGAAACCATGGACAGCTTTTGTGGATTAATGCCTGAGAGAAGGGTCTTGTTATAAGGTCTTGAGGCCAGTGCAAATTGTGGTTAGCTCCACTCCATCTTCTCATAAACAAAACTTACCAGCATTTTAGCTCCAAGTGAGACACATCCTAAGGAACAATCAATTGGCTTATTCATGACTGTAAACAAACATCTTAAGACTACAAACCATTGGAAAAAATCCAGATATTGAATAAAAAGGAAATAAACAAATGTTTTTTAATGATGCCAGATGCACTGGTACAATTAAGGAGACAGTGGGACATTATGAAACCTGGAACTAATATATTCTAAGAAAGAAAGTATGTTTTTTCCTTCTGTATTTTGTGATCAGAAAGTAAATGACAGACTTAGAAATGCCAGAGAGTTAAGGGAAATTATATGCATGTATATGCATAATTTTAAGCATTGAGAAGATTGTTTAGGGTTGCTTGAGATTTGAAGATAATTCCCCTTAATATAGAATTAAAATACAAATATGTAGAAATATGTAATTACTAAATGATTGTCCTAATATAAAGAAAACAATGAAGAATAACATACCACCTGACATTATTCTTCCTCAAAACACCCTTCCTTATATCAGGCATGAATTTCGTTATTTGGTGATGTACTCAAATTCTGTACAATATCTTGTGCACATGTATTTCTAGATTTTACTGAAATATCCTCATTGAAAATAAGTATTGTAACCACAATTATTTTACTTGTGCTTGACTTGAAGCATTCAAAATCATAAAGAAAAAGTGTTTCAATCTTGTATTTCCATTTTTAAACTAATTATCTTGAGACATCTAATTTCAGAGCTATTTACTTTTTATATGTTGGAAACAGAATAGAGGGATGATAATATAAAATTTTAGAATTTGTATTTTTATTAACTTTATGTATGTATAATTCACTTGTATTTACAAAAAAACTATACAATTTGGGAAACATTTTGCATGGATAATAGTAATAATATTTCTATACTTTCATTGATTATATTAATATGGATTTCTAATGTTTTTGAAAAATACTATATGCAAATTGATTTTCTTTAATAACCTTTAATTTATGCTTGTTTCTTCTATCATTCTGATTTCTTATGAAGTACAGAAAGTGCTTTAAGCTGAGAATTTTATTAGATATAAAAAAATACTCAGTGAATAAGTCCACAGTATTGACCTAAGGGTTGGTTATTGGACATAAACAAAATTCTGGATGACTTTCTAATTTTCTTTATCAAAACCACACATTGTTATTAATGCTTAGAAGTGTCATTCTTCCTTTCTGCAGATTACATCTTTCTATTTGATTTGTACAAATTTTTTAGTTTCCATATGTTAAACTTATCATACAAATTCTACATCAGAGTGCATATGATGGTTAAATGGAGTAACTTTGGGTGTTAGGGCAGGTCTTACCCCTGCTCCTCATCATTTCAGAGATATTTAGAAATTATTTACCTTAACATTTTAAAATCCGGAAAAATAAACAAATAAGTGGGTTTTCTGTAATGCAAGGATTGTTGAACACATAAATTACAAAGGTAAATTAAAAATCTACATAGAGCATATCTATTTCATGACATCCAGCAAATGAATATAAGAAATTGTTCATGGTAAAAACTTTACTGGTTATCTTGATATTTCCATTTATGTTTACAGGGCTATTTTTGTTTATGGGGACTGATTGCTATGGAAACTCACTGTTGCTTCTGAATTATTTAGGTTTCCTTCACAAAGTAGTGCAAGTTATATTTCATTCTTAATGTTTGCACTAGCTAAATTTCTTGGTGATTTCTGTGCTATTATATGTTCAATATTTTAAATTCTCTCTTCAAAGCATATACATATCATATGGTACCATTTTTAAAACTAATCACCAGTAATAAAACCAGAATCAGGAACTTTCAGACATACTATGAGTATCTATTTATAGTATGGGGCAGAAATAATTAAGTATAGTAGTGATCTTTAGACATATCACAGCTATATCAGTGTATTTTTCATTAGCCTTTGTAAAGACATGCATGAGTTAAAACATATAACTATAACTGAGAAATAAGGAAACCTGTGTATCTCCTGTAACATGAATATCATTTGCACAGTTTATAGTGAGTTTACAAAATCAGTGATCCTGCTTCTTTCTTCACTGAATAAAATTCAAGAAGTCATTGTGCAGATAAAATTCATATTTATCCTTAAACACATGAACAATTTTGCTTTGATATTCTTTATGCACGTGGTTACTCTTTATAAAGTACATGTATATGTCATATCTCTCAGAAGTCCTGGAGAAATGTGATTTCAGCCTCCAGAGAGGCAAGTTTTCCTTTATTTCCTGATTGGTAAAGATGTATTTTTAAAAAAGATTCATAAGTCACAGATGATTCAATATATTTTCAATTTTATATCATATTATAAATTTAATTTAGGTATAATATATCCAAAAATTCATGCAAACTGGCTCCCGTTTGCCATATGGGAGGCCCGGGTTCGGTTCCCAGGGCCTCCTGGTGAAGGCAAGCCCGCCCGCACAGCGTGGTTAGCTGACCCAGCGAGCACAAGCAGCAAGGGGGGGATAAATGAATAAATAAATAAAATCTTAAAAAAAAAAAAATTATATTTTCTAAGGATATTGACTAACATGACATTAAGGAATATTATATACTGCTTAAAAGTGGCAACAAAACCAAAAATAAACAAACATTGATCAGGAGCTTCTCTATTAAAAAACTGGAATGCATTTTAGAATGTATATTTAAAAAGAGAGCAATTAAGAGAGTTTCTTGCACTGATGGGGACTCATAACAAGTGTTTTAAAGAAACCTTGCATATGGATATGACAGTAAAGTTAGATACCCCTTAGATTGTTATTAATACCCCATTAAGCATTTCTAAGGAGAATAGATCCTTGTTTATTATTTGAAAACTCTTATTGATAGCTACCAATCTGTATATAATCACAATATGGGACAGGCTAAGGAACTCCTAGGAATATCTTATAAATAAAGACAAAAATTGGAGTCTCCACACTTCCCTTTATGACATCAAGAAGCTAGGAGAAGCAGCACAGAAATTTATGTAGTAGAAATAAAAAGTCAAATTTATGAAAGCAGAAATCCCCCTGGACTTGTCATGGGACATTTTTTGTTTCACCAGTGCTGCAAACCTTCAGACCAGATTTTTACCTACTTTCATCATCACTCTATCTCCTCATTTCTGTATGCATATGTAGAGCAAAAAAGCAAAACTTTAAAGATTTCAGCTTGACTGAAGCTTTAAAAATTCCCTGATGTGGTAAGCATAATCCAGAGAGAATTTAAATGCAAAGAAGTACTGGGCAGATTTGCCATCTGGAGAGGAGGATGAGGGGGAAAATGATGACTGGGCATCTACTAAAGACATACCATTTTTTCATGGAAATATAGCACTCAAAGTGGGTAATGGTAGGCAAAATACATAGAAAATTATCCTACTGAGGTTCCTTGAAATATTGTATAACATAATTCACTAGAATTTAAATAAATCACCTGTTATAGTTTTTAGTTTCAGGGACAGTTTACACTGTAAAACTCTGAATAACTTATAATTCTGTGGCTTGTGTCTATTGAAAATTACCATAATAGAAATTATAATTGAAATATGTGTAACTACTTATATAATTTATTAAAAGTAATAAGGCCCTTACAGTTTAATGAAATAACACATTAAAAAATTTATTACTGCTTCAGAGTAAAATGATATTTTTTGGAGGAGAGAAGTGATATTTTCTTTTGATAATTTCCTTAATCCTGGTTTACTGCAATGTAGAATTCTCATAATTTCATTCATTCTGTTGTAAAAGCATATAGTGTTAATCTAGAAAATATTGGTTCACAGAATGAAGCATATCTAAGAAATATAACATATTTCATTTAACAGTACCAGAACAAACCTCAACTATTAATATAATCAACAATCATATAAGACATGTCTTTAACAATAGCTAAATAATAGGGAAGCTATCAAGATCATAGGGAGGACAGAAGTTTTTCTAAAAATATAATTGTCGCTTGAAATTCAAATTTTATCATTAACAACTAATTTCAGCAGTTGTTTTCAATATATTTTTTATTAAGCACTTGAAGTTTTACAGAAAACTCATGAAGAAATTCAATTGTTCTCTTATAAGTCCCAAAACACAATATTCCCTATTATTAACATTTTACATAAGTATGGTAACTTTGTTACAATTGACAAAACAATATTATTATAATTATACTATTATCTATTGCCCATAGTTTATCTTAGAGTTTTTGCTTTGAGTTGAACAGTTAAATGTTTTTTCTTTCATTTTTTTTTGGTAACATATACATCACCTATAATTTTCCATTTTAATCACTCTCAAATTGTGAAAGTTTGAGATAATTTATGAATTCCCAAAAGAGAAATTATCATCAGTTCCTCTGGGGGTGAAGCCCTTTGATTGTATTAGATTCAGCTGACATGCTTTTAATTATATTATATTAAGAATAGGGTTTTGATTCAACCATGTCATTATGGTGACTCAGTCTGAGTCTCCACCCTCACTGTGGGCTATATAAATGGACAGTTAATCAAGGCGACACGCAGAAGCAGATACCTGAGGAAAGAGAGAGAGCTCCATAGTCACAGAAGAGGATCCTGCAGCCCTGAGAAGAGAGATGAGCCCTCATCTGACAGTTTATAGCTGACCTCATGATGAGAACAGAGCAGCTGAGCTGGAAAGAAACAAGTCCTCCAGCCTACAGCTGAGATCAGAAGAAGCTGGGCCTATGGAGCCTTAAGAGGAAAAGAGGAAGGCTGAACCCCTGCATATGTCAACCACCATCTTGCTTCAACATGTGGCAACTGATTTTGGATGAGGAAGTAACCTTGAGTTGTACTCTTTAGGGACTTGTAACTAAGATTTTACCCAAAATAAATACTCTTTTAAATAGCCAACAGTTATATGGCATTTTGCATCAGCACCACTTTGGCTGACTAATACAGAATCTGGTACCAAGAGTCAGCTGGTGATTTTACAATTACCAAAAATGTTAGAACAGTTTTTTATATGGGTAAAGGGTATTTTTTGGAGGAATTGTGAGATTCTTGATGGGAAAGACCTAGATTGCTTTGAAGAGATTTGATAGAAATATGGAGCCCAAAGTTATTTCTGATAAGGCCTTAGAAGGAAATGATGAAACTACTATTGGAAAGTTGAGGAAAGGTGATCTGTGTTTTAAAGTTGCAGAGAACTTAGCAAGGTTGACTCCTGATGTTATATGGAAAACTGAAATTGAAAATTATGAACTTGGAGATTTAGTCAAAGAGATATCCAAACTAAATGTGGAAAATGCAGCCTGACTTCTCCTTGCAGCTTATAGCAAAATGAGAGAAGAAAGAGATTAAGCTGAAAAGCATCCTGTGGCTCAAAGAGTTGAGCCATTTGCCTGATAGTTTACAGCTGACTTTGTGAAGAGACCAGAGCAGCTGAGCTGTAAAGAAATGAGCCCTCCAGCCTACATCTAGGATCAGAAGAATCTGGGCCCATGGAGCCTTAAGAGGAAAGAGGAAGGGTGAATCCTTGCACATATGGTCTGCCATCTTGCATCAACACGTGGCAACAGATTTTGGGTGATGAAGTAACCTTGAGTTGTACTTTTTAGGGCCTTGTAACTGTGTTTACCACAAATAAATACCATTTATAAAAACCAACAGATTTCTGGTATTTTGTAGCAACACCCCTTTGGCTGACTAATATACAAATATATCTTTCAGTAGGATTTATTGCATTCACAAAGTTGTGCTACCACAATCACCATCCATTACCAATTTTTCCTTCACTCCAAACAGTAACTTTGCACCTCTGTTACCTAGTTATAGGCTACCAATTCCCTATCTTAACCTGTACCCTGGTAACCTATATTCCAGTTTCTGATTCTATGAATTTGCTTATTCTAATCATTTATATCAGTGAAATCATATGATATTTATCCCTTGGCTTCTGGTTTATTTCACTCAACATGACGCCTTCAAGATCCATTTATGTTATTGCATATATCAGAACTTTATTCCTTTTAACAGCTGAATGATATTCCATTGCATGTATGTACCATATTTTGTTTATCCATTTATTGGTTGATGGACAATTAGGTTGCTTCCATATTTTGCCAAGTGTGAATAATTCCACTATGAATATTCATGTTAAAATATGTTTGAGTCCCTGCTTTCAATATTTTTGTGTGAATACCTAATAGTAGTTTGGCAGGTCCTATGTCAATTATATATTTAACTCTGGTGAACCATGGAACTGTATACACACACACACACAGAGCACACTAGAAAATTTTCAACATACAAGAAAAATTTTAAATATCTGCCAATATAAAATATTGATGAGGAAATTGAGCAAAGAAAATTCTCACTAATTGGTACAACCAGTTCAGAAAATAGTTTGTCATTGTATTTTATACATCTGTTTATCTATTCAAGAATAATTTTATAAATGAGTGAAATGCAAGCATTTTATATCATATTTTTCATTAAAATTTTTAATATACTTTAAGTCTAAGATTAATGGTCAATATACCACCAAAATAGTAGTAAAAATATACATTTAGAACATCAGGGTTATGAAGACAATTGTAACATGTTTGTGAATTGATTTTAATATATTTTAGAAGACAACATAGGAAATTTGGTATCTAACGTTGTGGATAGAAGTGTTAGATAAGAGTATATATGGAAGCAGAATGAAGGATAGATGCATTTGACCATGTTAAAATCAGAAATGTGGAGCCTATGGGAGAGGGAAGCATCATCTCCCTTAGCCTTATCTTGTTAATACCAGAAGTAGTCAGCAGCAAGTCATGTGCAGACATAAAAATATCTGAGGGTGTTTCTCTATTGAAACAGGTATTGAGGAAACTATGAGGGAAAACCATGGGCAGCCTTTTGTATTACAGCCTGTGAGGAATGTGTCCTCTAATTTGTCATTGAGAGAACTCTTACATATTGCTGTGAGCTCCACACCTACATACCATGAAGCAGAACTCACCAGCCAATTGGCTTCAATGTACAGAGATCAGAAGCAGCTTTCAGTTGACTTATGCACAGTTTTGAACAGACTGATCAGGACTACAAAGCAGAATCAGAAAGCCATATTTTTGAATGAATAGTTAACATAAAAACATTATAAATGGCTCAAAATATTCTGAGACAGTTAAAACAATGGGGGGGGGCAGACATTATAAAACCTGTAGTTAAAACCCTCAAAAAGATATAATATGATTTTGTATCTTCCTTTCATTAAGAGAAAAATATATCTCAGGTTAGAAAGTTATTGGGAAACTTTATATATATATTTGTATAAAAGAAATTTGAAACATTAAAGAGATCATTTGAAACTAAAACAAATGTATATAACTATTACAAGATGGTAAGAATAAGGAGATGCATGGGAAGATACAATTGAGGTAACTCATGTACTATACTTAACAGCAATATGGTAATAGTCTTGCATCAATGTCAAAGAAAGTACTGTGTTAATAAGAGGGGGGTATGGAAAAATATACTAAATGTATGCTATAGACCGTAGTTAGTGGTAACAGTATGATCATATTCTCTCATAATCTGTAACAAATATTCCACAACAATGTAAGGTGTTGGTGGAGGGGTGTTGTGTGGGAATTATGCACATTATGAATGACTGTTTTGTAAAATCAAAACTTGTCTAATAAAATATATTTTATAAAGATCATTTGTTGTATTTTTGAAAATAATTGAAATACATTTGTCATAATATAGAATTAAAGTGCATATATTTTAAAAATATGGAAGAAATAAATGATTACCCTAATTCTGAGATAAAAAAATGAAATTGTATTATATTTATTTTCTGTCAAAATTCTATCTATTTACCTAACTAGTTATCTTCACTCCACACATTTATTAAATGTTTAGAATGAAAAAGTCTGAATATGCTTTCAGTGGTCTTGGAAATAAATAAAAATGTGTGTTTAACAATAGGAATGTGATATTGAAGGCATAGATGCCCCTACTAAGTCCTAGTGTGGAAGCAGTGAGAGCAGAAGGAAAGAAAATGAAATTTGCAAGTAAACATTACAAAATAAAATCCTAAGAAATTCTTCAGGGAAGAAAATGTTAAGTCTTTTGACTAATATAGCTTACCTCATACCAGGTAGATAAATTCAAAATACACACTCAAAAATATCAATGTAGAACACCTGAAAAATATTGAATAAAATATCAAACTGGAGAGAGAGTAAAAGGAAGGAGAATCAGTAGAGTAGTAGATTTTGGGGATTAGAAACCACAGGTTCTACATATTCAAATATCTGGAGGATAATTCTTGAACTGTAAGTCTACATATAATATAAATTGTTCATAAATCAAGATATGTGAAAGTTAAAGGCATATTCCCTTAGGCAAAGATCCAGAAATGTTATTACTGATTTTTTAAGAGTGTTACTTAGATATAAAATTGACCAAAGTTCTCTTTTCCCAGAAAACATCTGTTCAGATGACCCAGTTATGAAAATATTAATTAAAAAATGCATTTTGAATTCCTTGTTTATAGAAGTATAGAAAATGAAATTTCATGAATATAAACACATTTCAGACTTTCACTAGAATTAATACTTTTGGATACCATAATGTTTGTGGTATTAATAAACCACTTGCTTCTATATTGAATAAAATGTACTGAGCCATAATGAGCCTACAGGGTTCTTTGTACCAGTTGCAGGTTGAAGGCTTAAGTTAAATGAGGGTAAGTTCCTTAAGGCTGAATGTTTTCTAGAAATGGATTTTAAAGTAGAAAGGCTGTTTCCTGTTATTCAATTCTTACATATTAAAAGATTAATATAGTACTTAGCCACCAAAATGTTAGCTAAGCATTTGGGAACCAGAATGATAAAACTCTTTCCATCTATAAAGGGCAGGCTTTTTTTTTTTTTTTAATTTAGGATATATATTTTTAATTTTTATTTATTTATTCCCCCCCCCAATGGCTCCGTCATCTGTCTGCTCACTCTGTCTGCTCCTCTTCTCTATGAGGAACCTGGAACAGAAACCAGGACCTCCCACATGGGAGGTGGGTGCCCAAATTCTTGAGCCACATCTGCTCCCAAGGGTAAGCTTTTATTTCTCATTTGGTGGGAAAAGGGAATCACATAGCATAACCAATATCTAGTTACTGCAGGAAAAATTCATTGCCTTTGATTATTATATCTCTCTCCACTCAGTAATTAATTTTTCTTCATATTGCAGAAGCTTAAATAAGTTGAATACTGCATACATTTTTCATACTTAGCTCATGAAGGAATCAAAAGCTTATCCTTATTGAAGGCCAGTGTTTTAATAGCTCACATTTTCAGTAAAATAAGCAACTCTGCAAGATTTCCAACATTAGCAGGAGCTTCAGTTCTTAATCCTTATCGTATCCTTAATTTTGCACTTGGCTCTATTTCTAATAACTTTATTTCTGTATAAGTGTGAGCGTTCAAACAGGAGACTTCTGTAAACCAATCTCTCAATATTCTCTTCCCTATTGGCGGTGACTGTACCATCAAGTTCTCCCAAATGTACAGGCATCTGCTGAAGTACTTGGTGAATAAGGTATGGTCTTATCCATATGATGTTCTTTGTTTTTTTGTTCAAAATCATTCCTATCTTTTTTCACAACATTTTGGAAATTTTGAAAATCTTTTCAAGAATAATGCAAAAATTATACAAGTATAGTATTGAATATGATAAACTAGGACACAGAGAAGTATACTTCACATCACGGTGTAAACAACAAAAATGTACAGATAATAAAACACTAAATATTTCATGGGTATAGATGTAAAATTTAAGTACATATTTCAAATATAATTAAATTTCTTTCAAATTTTGTTTCAACATAAAGGAAATGGGGAAAAGACATTATTTAGAAATTGGAGAATGCATATATTTCTTTTATGATTTTTCCTAACTCTGCTAATATATGTTAATTTAAATGTTCATAGGATCAGAGAATCAAAAGTAATTTAAAATAAGAGTAATCTCATAAACCTTTCAGTTATTTTCACATGCACACTGTTTCTGTTAATATCTTTTCAAATTCTTCTTCAAAATGCCCAGTCATTGTCTTCTTCTTTGATTCAACTTCAAAATTTGTTCCAGACATACTCTCTAAGAAAGTCTCTATATCAGCCAATTTTTATGGACAACAGTCTACATTTACTACTGATTCTCTACACTTATCATGTCTAGGATGAGTTCTGATGTATCTTCTTCTGTAGCCAGCTGAGGCCACACTGTGGGAGATGTTTGTGTGGGATGTGGTGGGAGGTGGGGAACATGGGAATCCCAGTGGGTTCCGTGTAATATTTTGGGTAATCTAAGCACCTCTTAAAATATATGTGTATATATATATATATAACATTTTTGTAAGCAAATACACATATATGCATATATATTTATATATCATTTTGCAAATGTTTGTATGTATTGTGAGAATTTTGATTTTTACCCATAAAAAAAAAAAAAAAAGAAACTGTATAAATAACAAAGCTAGTCAAGTTTCTGAGGTCTTCTGAAAATGATACTAATTTCAATGAGACCAGATAATTATGCCAATCATTCTTTCTTGGCAGTGTTCCATAAGACATGAAAGCATCATTTCTTTCTTCCTTTGCAGCATCATCCATAAAATGGTTATTTGATTCAAAATCTAATTGATTCCATTTTCCTTTTGTCAGTTCATAGATTTCTCTTGCTGTCACTCTACTTCACATTCTTACCAGTTAACAGTTTCTAAGAAAATATCCCACCTGAAATATGCCTGCCATGAAGCATCCTCTCTTCCAACAGAAACAATTCCCAATATTTATGAAGGACTAACATTCCATCCAAATATCCACCCTGCATGTTTTTCTCTATTTTTTTGAAATTTCTTCAAGTAACGTAACTATTTTAACTACAATCATTCTATTTGTGACTGTATTGAAGCATTTACAATCATAAATGAATCTTGTTTCAATCATAATTATTTTTAATGATAAAATAATTTATTAGTAGACATTTAATTTGCATACTTATAATTTTCATATATGAAAAACTGAGAATTAAAAAGTTATAACCATAAATATGTTAGATATCATACAATGATTATTTTACTTAAATACTTCATCATAGCAAAAATACTTTATTATTTTTGTTCCATTAGTGTGAATAATAATAATAATGTTGACTTTCCTACATTGGTTATATTCATATGCATTTTGCATATTTTTGCCAAATATTTAATGCAAATTGTTTTTATATAATAATCATTGAAATTATGTTTGACTTATTCTATCATCCTCATTTTTTATAAAGAAAAGAAATTCCTTCAAGAAGATTATTTATTAAACAGTGAAAATAGTACTCAGGGACTAAGTTCATATTAGTGAACTGAAGGGTAGGTAACTAGCCCAAACAAAACTCTCAGCTGTTTTTATTTTTTAATCAAAACTATGTTTTGTTATTGATCCTTAGACTTTTCCTAACTATTCTCCATTTTTTTCAAATTGCATTTTTCTCCTCAGTCTCTAAAATTTGTCAAGTTTCCCTTTGCTAAATTTATCTTATGACTACTCTTCCATAGTGTATCATGATGGTTGAATAAATAGCCTTGAATATATGTGACAGTTCAGAAATTTTTCTATACTGCTTATTACCTAAAGTGTATTTAGAAATTACATATTTCTCCCCTGTTCTAGGGGTGAGCGGGGTGACTGGAAAAAAAGATATTCTCCCCTTGATGAACAGAGAGGGCACAGAGCAAGTCTACTCTAACTTGGTGGTACAGGGCATACACCACTGGTTCAGGAATTCTCATCATCTAACATTGAGAAATAGGTATTATAAACAGGGAATTAAGCAAAATGCTGGATGCTATAAATCTTTTAGTTGTCTTAATTTTTTCTATCATTAAACTACAAGATGTAGATTTCTTAGTTCTCACAAAACTTCTATCATTTTAAACTGACTTGTATATTAAGGGGAAAAAAGATCTTAAGTAGGATGCTTTGTACTATTGCCTGACCTTCTTCTGTGATGGGTATTACATTTGATTGTTTGGGATATTCTGTTTTTAAAAATGTAACACTTGACTCTTTTGCCAAGGGAAAAAAATAAATATCATTGCAATGAAAAAAAAAAAAAAAAGAAAGAAAGAAATTACATATTTCACAAACATCCTTCATCAGTGTGGCTTATCACCCTCAATGGATATACATATCCTGAGGCCTTGCCTATTGACTTTTGTTAACTGTATTGACATCCTGGAGGAGTGCGTAGAGATTTATTTTTTGAGCCATTATTTCCTAGATGTCCCTGACTTTCTTAACATAGGCAAGGTTCTGATTTTCTCCAGATTGGCAGTTGTTAATATGAATTTTCAGAATAATGATAAATTGGCTAAAATAGGTAAATTATACCAAAAAATATCTTCTGGGGCTTGGTGAAACAATTGCTCTGGATTACTGTATCTGTTGAAGCCAAAATGCCCTTTACTGAGTTGAGAGATTTCTGCTTCTATACATTTGTCTCCTTTCTAGTAACAAATCTTTCCATGCTAAATTGCACTTATGTTGATATCCTGCAGGGTTACAAAACATTTCTATTTTGGACTCATTTCCTAGACTATCCATAGAGTATTTTTAGATTCCCCAATATAATGATTCTTTTCAACTTGACAGTTATTAATAAGAATTTTCAGAATAAAAACAAATTGACTCATTTCTTAACATTTCTGAGTTGTGGTTTCTCAAATTTCGATGGTCACCTAATATAGGGACTGTTCCCTTATGCAATGATTAGATTTAATATCTTGTGGTTAGTAAAGAGAAACACTCTGTGCCACACATATTTTTCTTTACTTGATTTCCTTGTAAAATTCCTTCTAAAATTTATTTTTTCTTTCATTTAATAGTTCCTGGTTAATTATTTCCTTTTCTTGTGATTATTGATTTTCAATATTATATGAATTTCCTCTTGCCATATTAGTATAAAACATTAGATAATATGATTTTATAAGTAGTTGCATGACGTCTTTTATATATTATAATGGGATGCATCATAGTTATAACAAGACATAAAATTAAGAATGCATTGAGTGGAAAATCAATGTCCAGTAATCCCATATATCAATATTTTTATTTCATGGAAATATAGGACTTTAAAGAGGATAATGGCAAGCAAAACACATTCAAAATATAATACTTAACTTTCATTCCAGTTTCACAAATATAATTAAATAGAATTTACATAAATCATCAGTTTTCAAATTTTTTTTTGCTTTCTGGGATCACTTATTCTCTAAAAATTTTATTTTTATAATTTAAATATATAATCCTAAAGGACTTATAATTAATGTGATTTATATATATTAGAAATTACTATATTAGAAATTATAACTGATGGACATATATAGTTATTAAAATTATTAAAACTAATAAATAACATATACTAATACAAAAACCCCTCTTTATGAACAAATATTTTATTTCCCAAATCCAAAATTAAATCAGTGAGAAGAAAGACATAGCTTTTCAATGGTGAATATTTCTTTAATCCTGGTTTAGTTGGAGAGAGCTGAAAGCTCAGAGCTAATGCTTAATTCATTCTATTGAAAGATGTTGTTTTGGTTAAATTATATGAGAAAGTATGGCCTCAGAAAGATATATTGCTAGAAAACAAAAGGAATGATTGATAAATACTTTCAGATCACCATTAATAGTGCTTTTTATACTCTATTTTATACTAAAATGAAACAATTGATGATTTCCTGAAAATAGTGGGGATTTTACTTCTGAAACCATATTAATTCACTTTTTGTTTTTCAATTACATTTAAATTCATTGATCAATTTAACACTTTGATTTATTTTTCTATCCATGAGTGATTTTGTAACTTCTGTATTAATAATCTGGAAAATATTATTTCATTTAGTGATACTGATATTCCAAATATTGCATAATTTATTGAGCAATGCCAAAATAAATCACATTTATTAATATCACTAACAATTCTCTCATATAGCTCTTTAAATTTTGAGAAGCTGTCAAGTTTTTGTGGAAGACACAAATTTTTAAAAATTCTAATTTTCATGTGAAACTCAATTTTTATCATTAGCAATGAAAAATTTTGTGCATTGTTTTATTTTCATTCATTTTCCTTCTGTGTAGCATATCTGTCCATCTGTCCTTATAACCCTCCTTGATTCCTGATGTTGCTATTTGTATTCATTGCCTTTTATTCTTTATAAACTAGGTAGGTGGAAATCAAGTTGGTTGACTTTTTCTTAGAAACCATTTGGTTTTAATCATTTTTGTTTTCTTTCTCTTAAAAAATAGGTTTATTTTTATTTTTTTAGTAATAAAAAACTTTATTTTAGAGAATTTTTAGATTTAGATAAAAATTACACTGAAAGTATAGGGAATTCCCATGAAACCCCACAGACATTCACACATAGTCTCCTCTACCATTATCATCACACATTGGTGTGTTACATTTGTTATAAGTGATGAACCAGTATTGAAGTATTGTTACTTACCATGGTCTATAGTTTACATTATGGTTTAGACTTTGTGCTGTACAGTTTGTTTTCATATATCATGGATTTCTAATCTTTTCTTCATTACTCGTCTTTCTAATTACTGGTGGGTCATTTTGCTCTTCTTGTTCCAGTTTTCTGGAGTTGAAATGTAGCTCATTTGTCTTTAGACTCTTTTTTTCCCCTAGGGTATGCACTTACAATTTTAAACTTCCATGGCTGGTTTTTAAATACTAATATCTCTATCTGTTGTATTTTCAGTTGTTCACTGGAAATTTTACTTGTTAGTTCTTTTGGTTCACAGATTGTTTAAATGTATGATGTGCAATTTCCAAAATGTTTGTTGTTGTTAATCTAATTAATTCCTTTGTGGTGAGAGATGAGACTCTGTATTATTAAGGCTTGTGTGTTCGTTTGGACTTTTTTAGTGGCTCTGTATGTCATCCATGTTGATATATTTTCAAAGGGAATGCTAATTGAACCCATAATTATATACTACTACACAACACAGGGATTTTTAAATTAAAATGCTAGGCAACACCAAATGATTTAGAGGATTTTATTCAGCCTAATCTCTCATCCATTTCAGTTGCAATATTTGGTGATAAAAGTTACAACATCCTGCAAAACAGGTCAGAAGTTTCTTACTAAATTAAAGTTTTCCTATTCTATGAACCATTAAGCCCAGTCATATACCCATGAGAACAAAATGCATGCAACAATAGGAAATTTGTGCAAGTCATAAACCCACAACTTCTCTAATAAAGTTAAAAAGAAATATGTAAAAGAATATTCATAGCAGATTTATTCAATATAACTAAAAATGTTATTGGTGATGTGAAATAAAAGGAAGTGAGTAAATAATTGTGAAAAATTTATAAATATAATATTAAATAAAAAAGGAAAAATATTGATATATATCCATCAATGTGAATGAATCTCTAAAACATTAATTCGAGTTTAAAAAGAGACTTAAACAGGAAATTGAATATAGACTTGCCATGTGACCCAGAAATAACATATTAGGTATATACCCAGAAGAACTGAGAGTAGTGACATAAGTAGACATCTGCACACTGAAGTTCATAGCAGCATTATTCATGATAGCCAAAGGTTGTAAATGACCTAGGTGTCCATCAACTGATGAATAGATTAAAAATAGTGGGGTATATACATGATGGAATATTATGCAGCAATGAGAAGAAATGAAGTCCTGAATCATATGACAATATGGATGAAAATGGAGGACAATATGTTGAGTGAAGCAAGCCAGATACAAAAGAACAAATACTGTATGATTGCACAATTATGAACTAAATATACAAGTAAACTCATGGAATTAATAATTAGAATATAGGTCACCAGAAAATAGAAGGAGGGTAGAGAATGGAATTCTGAGGGCTAATCTGTGAAGAATTGGTGAAAATATTGTTTGTAAATCTTTGGAAATGAAATGAAATGGTGAAAGCACATCATGTTGTTTGTGACTAGCAGAGTTATAGGGGCATGACTGATTGAAATGAAAAGTCTAAGGATATTTATATTATGAGAAAGAAAGATTAAAAATATAACTTGGGACTGTATAATATAGTGAAGCCTCATGTAAAATATTAATATGGGTGATATTGCATATAAAAGACTGTTTTCTAGAAAATATAAATACAAATATACTAGAAAGAAAGAAACAATAGCAGCTATGTATGGCAGGGGAAGCATAGACAGATTGAGAGATGATGAGTTTTTTTGTTTGTTTGGTGGGTTTTTGTTTTTTAGTGTTGCTGTGATTGTTGCTGGAATAATGAAGATGCTCTAAGAATGACTGAAGTGACGAGTGTACAACTATGTGATTGTACCAAATACCTTTGATTTTACACTTTGGTTGGATTTATGACTTATTAATATGTAATAGTAAAATTGATTTGTGAAAAAAAGAGCCTTAAATGAAAGTGTCCACTGTCACAACTCTCATTCAATATTGTGCTAGAATTTCTGGCTAGAAAAATTAGACAAGAAAGAGAAATAAAAGGCATTCAAATAGGAAATGAATAAGTAAAACTTTTGCTATTCACTAATGATATGATCCTATAACTAGAAAATTCCAAAAATCCCAAACAGAGCTGCTAGAACTAATAGACAAGTTCAGAAATGTGACAGGATACACGATTAATATGGAAAAATCAGTAGCATTTTTATACACTACTGATGAGCAATGGGAGGAAGAAATTCCTTTTATAATAATGACTAAAATAATCAAATATTTAGGAATAAACTTTACGTCCTTATACAAAAATTAACTCAAAATGGATCGAGAACCTACATATAAAAGTGACAACCATAAAACTCCTGGAAGAAAATGTAGGAAAACATCTTCAAGACATTGCGGTAGGCAGTAGTTTCTTAAACATCACACCCAAAGCACAAGCAACAAAAGCAAACAGATAAATGGGACCTCCTCATATTTAAACACTTTTGTACTTCAAAAGACTTTGTAAAGAAAATAAAAAGACAGCCTATGCAATGGGAGAAAATATTTGTCAACCACATATCACACAAGGATTTTATATCCATGTTATATAAAGAGATCATATAACCCAACCATAAAAAGACCAGCAAACCAAATAAAAATGGGCAAAATTCTTGAGTAGACTTTTTTTTTCCAAAAAGGAAATAAGAATTACCAAACAGCACATGCAAAAATGTTCACCATTATTAGCTATTAGGGAAGTCCATTTCACAACTCATAGAAGTGCTGGAGAAGATATCAAGAAATAGGAACACTCCTTCACTGTTGGTAGGAATGAACAATGGTGCAGCCTCTGTGGAAGACCGTTTGGCAGTAACTCAAGAAGCTGCATATAGAATCCAGCAAACCCATTACTAGGAATGTATTCAGAAGAACTGAAAGCAAGGTGGTGAACTGACTTTTGTACACTGGTGTTCATAGCAGCATTATTCACAATTGCTAAAATATAGAAACAGCCCAAGTACCCATCAACTGAAGAATGAATATGAATGAATGTGGTAAATACATCCATGAAATAGTTTTTAGCTGTAAGAAAAATAAAGTCAAGATGCATATGTCAACATAGATGAACCTTGAGAACATTATGTGAGTGAAAGAAGCCAGACCCCAAAGGACAAATATTGTATGTTCTCTCTAATATGAACTAAATAGAATGAGTAAACTCATGGAGGTAAACACTAGATTATAGGTTACTAGGAGGAGAATGTGGGTTGAGAATGGGTGCTGATGCTTAATATATGTAGAATTTTTAATAGGTTTATCATATAAATGCAAATGAATAGAGTTGATGGTAACACATTATAGTGAGTATAAATAATGCTGCTGATTTAGTCTTTTTAAAAGAATTCACCATATTATTATTTTTATGGTAAAATAAATATAAATAAAAATTTCAAAATAAAAATATTTTATAGAAATAAAGCATATTAAGCAGAAAAGCAATGCAGTATTTATAATTCCACAAATAGTATAAAAATCTAAAGTAGATGTCTTTGAAAAGCTCACAAACATCTGCCAAATTTGAGTGTTTGATGTTAATGCACAATGCCATTAGACAATAAGTATGAGATAGTTATATTATAAATTTGAGAAAGTCTTTCTATTTTCCTGAAGTGTAAAAATATTGTTAACCTCTAGATTAAAGAACAGAGATGCTCATCCTTTCATATTATCCCTCTTATCCAAATTTATATACTCATTAATTGTTTAGTCAGTTATATGACAATGTATTAAATATTGGGAAAACATGCAATAAATAAAGAAATATTTTTGAAGTAGTTATTATTATCTAATACATATATTAATTTTGATAATCTTATGCATTTGTATATTGCTAATTGTCTATACACAGGGAAAACGATCTTAATAGGTCTTTAATGATCTTTTTATAGGTTTTAAATATCTGCTTTTTTTTACTCCATTATTTTCTGTATCACTAATTTAAAGTGATTACATATATTTAGAATAATAAATTTTAATCTCATGTTAATGTGAAGATCCAACTATTATAAAAGCATAAAGCCAAATACCAAAGCTATATTCTCAAGATCTGTGTTTATTGCCTCTAGCTATCCATCTATCCATCTATCAGCTTTATCTATGTCTTCTAAGAATGAGTGTGTGTGCATTTGTGTTAATGGGGTTTTAGAAACGGATCAATTTTATTTTTTTCTGACTGCTATGAATTACTTTTCTAATGAATAAGAAAAGTTTAATGGACAGAATTGGTGACAAATGCTTAAACTGTGGAACTCAAAAGACAAATATTTGTGAGACAATGAAATGATTAGAAGTGTGATTGAAATGACTACATCTCATCCTTCCATGAGAACATGTGACAGATATTTTAAATCAAAACAGCATCAGATATTGCCCTAAGGGGAAAAAAGGAGGAAATACAAATTGTTTATTCAATTATTTTTCCTTTTTGAATTAGTATAAGCCTTTCTCAGTTGATATTTTTTTTGGAAATTCAGGTGATTTCTCTCCCCTTAAACTCAATTCAATTCTCTCAGTTTATTGGTTCATTGATAACATTTCAACAGACATGAATTCCTTCTATATACCACAAATAACAGGAAACCCATAATCACAGCACAGTCCTCCTACAAAAGAAAAGAAAGCTTAGGGCCATTAAGTTTATGAATATACAAATGGACCACATCTACACATCTCATATACCAGTGAAAATTGGTTTTACATGAAAATAAAGTCAATTAAAAAGTACCCCAATTCAAAAAAATCATAAGGATATGTGAAAATGATATATATGTATATATATATATTTATATATGCATGTGTATCTATACACATGCATATAGAAATATGCATGCATTTATGTATATATGCATATATATGAAGAAAAGAATCCAATTGAAAAGGAATTTAATAGGAAAACAATAAATCTTTCAGACTTTTCATATATAATGTTTGGAATAATTCAAATGAAGTAAAGGAAACCACATGAAAATAAATGTAATAAGTAAGGTCAGAAAAGGATTTAAAAGAGGAAGCCCAAATATCTTATTTTATGAGTAACAGTATGTTCTGTACCATTAATTCTGAAGGAACGTTTTTTAAAAGTATAACTACAAATAAATATGGATGCACCAATTGCCTGAGAGATTGTGGAACATCGAAATACTGTTACATTGCTGGAGTGTGTGTATAAATTGATACAACTTCTTTGGACAATCATTTGACATTTTGTCAGTCAACTAAAACCAGATTAAGTTGCACTAAACAAAAATTTTAAGTATTGGTGCTGAGAGCAACAAAGATTATTTTCCAGCAATGTCACTTGTCCCTTGTGTTTAGGCGATGGCTTTAATGCTAACAATTCATATTCCATGCCTAGACTATTGCAGAGCCTCTATAGGGGATGTTGCAGGTTTTGTGGCAGAATGAATCATATTTTTAAAAGGTGTACAGATATGTTAGCTCTTAAATCCACATCTTTTAGTGCTATTCCTACTACCTTGACCAAAAAGCTTCAAAAGGGCAAGCCTGGACTTAATGATTTGGAACATTATAATCCCCTTCTAAAAGGGACGTTGCAGAGAAAGTCATCTCACTACTCAGAAAGCAATCAGGTCTTTTGAATCATAGTGAAAACTAGGAATTGTTTATTGCATTTTGGGATAGTGATTTTTATTTGTAAGCCAGAAGGAAATATTTATGAAAAAGGAATATGATAAACTTTTAGGAATCTGTTTTTGTTTGTTTTGTATTAGGACTATTTTTATAATTTTGAGTTAGACTCTAAATTTGTTTTGGAAAATTATGTTTCTTTCTGATTAGCAATATATTAGTCAGTACACCCTGACAAATAGAGTTTAAATTCAGAGTTTTAAAGCTGGTTCAACTTTCTTCATTTCCTGAGGCTAATGTAAAAAAAAAAAAAAAAAACAACTTGAATTATGATTGCACTCTATTTCTTAAATATATTTATTCTAATTTCACCAATAGTTGTTCATCAGAAAGTGCAAATTTCCCTCAGTTAAGCAAATAATAATTGAGACCTCTATCACCTAACTTCTCCTTTTATATGGGTACACAAATGCATTGCATATATATCATTGAGTATTTAGTTCCTCTAAATAATTCTGTCTAATAAATTATTAATACCCAATATTTAATGAATAAAATACATTCAGTCAAGTCTTATTCCATATAGCATTAACTATGCTTTTAAAGGAAAACAATCTAGTTTTAAAAGTCCACATCCTAGGATCAATCATTTCCATGCATTTACCTTAAATAATTTCAAGTCTTAAAGAAAAACATATATATATATTAAATTTAGGCAAATATGGCAGATTAAATTACATATCTCAAAAAAACCTTTTTCTTAATGTTACTTTATTCATGTGCTGTGAACCCATTGTTAATGGGACCTGTCAAAGATGTGTTTTTTATTTAAGGTGTGTCGACTGAATGAGGATGGAGCTTATCTTGTTATTAGAGACCCTAGAAGAGAGAAAGCCACAGGATGATCCTTAAGCAGGAAGTCAACTGGAACAGGGGAGAGAAGGGGGTGGATGTTGACATGAGACCAGAAAGCCAGGGATCCACAAGGATTGCCAACCCATCAACACAGTACAGACACCTGGAAAAAGCAACCTCTAAACTCTGAAAGCATTAGACAGTAAATTCCCATTGTTAAGACAACCCACTCTATGGTATTTGTCATGGCAGCTAGTAACTTAAGACACCATCATTTTCCCTCATAAAATTGTTTAATTTATTTAAATGTGCCTGTTGTCAGTGCAGTAAAAATCAAAGTTGCATGCCAAAGAATGAAAGGTTACAGAGCTGCTCTTATAGAAACACAAAATATGACCGAGTTCATGTGTGGTAGATCAATGAAAATAATGTGTATTTTTGTATAAATTGTGCTTGGACAGTTGGACAATCATATTGGATAAAATGAAATTTCACACCTACTTCTCACCCTAGATATTCAACACCATATAGATTAAAGAAAAACATACGAAAGTCAAAACTATAATTAATTTAGAGACTAATAAAGGAATACTTCTTGAAGTTCTCATGGTAGATAAAGATTTCTTAGACAAGAAATAAATTAAAAAATCCTATTGTTCACAATCCATTAATTCACAAGGGGATTTTCTGTTTCTTGCTTTGACAAATATGAACTCTAAATTTCCTAGTATCTATGGATGAGTGGGTTAATGTTTATGTTCTGGAACACAAAGATCAACTAAACCAGAAGTCATGACTATAACATGTTAATGTAGGAAAGAAATGGAAAATAAGGACTTAAGGAGAAGTTTAAATGCTCTGGAGATCTCAGCAGTGCAGCTCCCATCCTTTGTTAGAGGTGTACTTGAATATAAAATTGGGCAGTGATTTCTTTTCCCAGGGAACAGCAATGCTGAAGACCAAGCTGGAAGAAATTATTTTCAAAAGAAATATGAATTGGTCCTCAATTTTTAAAATATTTAAATATCTGGATATATTTCAGATATTGGGGGAATATGAGCACATTTCAGATTGTTCTAGGATTATTAGTTTGGAATGGCATGAGGTTCCTGATATTTCATGCTCTAAATGTTTCTCTGTTGAACAAGAGATACTGAGCCATAATGAACCTAGTATGTCCATTTTACCAAATGAAGGATGAAAGCTGAAGTTAAATGTGCATAACTTCCTAAATACTGAAAGATTTTTCTAGTTATAGAATCTCATATAAAACAGCCTTTATAGCATTCATGAGGTGCAATTCTGAGATATAAATAAATAAAACAACATGTTCTTCAGGAATCACAAGACTCACTTAGGCTATGGGATGAATAAAATAAAATTACTTCCATCTTAAGAAAATTAGTTTTCCTTATTCCGAGTAAAAATTTTATCACATTTGTAAGCAATAACTGATGTTGTGCAGTGAAAATCAAATTCCATATATTTCTACATCTCACTCCTGTTTAATTACTGATTTCTTATTCTTCATCAAGCAAAAAGCATGAATGAATTGCGCATGACCTATATCTTTTAATCACTAGCTTCATTGGGAGAACAAAATCTTCCCAACAATATTCTGTGTTGAGATCCAGGTTACTGTAATCCACTTTTCAATGGTGGAAGCAACTATTCTTGAGTTCTAACTTTAACACAAGTCTAAGTGATATAGCCTTATTTTGTCTTCATCAGTAAGATATGTCTTAGTTCTAATAACCTTAGTACTCAGCCAAGATATGTATGAGATTGAATGCAAAGACCACACTTTAAAAAGTAGGTTGCCCT
Organism: Tolypeutes matacus; assembly: GCA_026826555.1. NCBI lineage: Eukaryota > Metazoa > Chordata > Mammalia > Cingulata > Chlamyphoridae > Tolypeutes > Tolypeutes matacus. The sequence goes on along the minus strand of JAKSZT010001078.1, from coordinate 4,483,039 downwards.
AACCCATAACATTCCATATTTTCTTCCCGTGAGGCTGTATCCATTCTGTTGAAGTTCTTTTAAAGATAAACACGATTATTAAGGCAGTGTCATAAAAAGCGTGGTCTTCTCCAAATGATCCCATTGTTGACTTTAGGTCAAAATCATCCTAAGCACATTCCAAAACATTTTGGCAATGTGCAAAATATTTTCTCAAAGAATGCAAAACTGACAAAAATTATTGAATTGAAAAGCTAGGGCATAGAGATGCATACCTTACTATCACTCATGTTCATATATGTACACACACACATATATATACACACAGAGGAAAAACACTTCAGATATTTTACATGGACAGATTCAACTTTAAGAACATATATAAAATATAACAAACATCATTCAAATATTTTTCAGAACTTTTTATTCAAGAAATTTTCACTTGGGAACTCCAAATACTTGTGGAACATTCTGCATATAGATGTGTTAATCTTTCTGTTTCATAGGCTATAAATAATGGGATTTATTAATGGGGACATCATGGTGTAAAACATGGCCATGAGAAGATTATTAAAAGATGCTTCACTTGCATTGGGACCAAATAAAGCAATCAACCCAGAAATTACAAACAAAATAAGAATTGCCAACTGTGGGGTACAGGTGGATAAGGCTTTGTTATGGGCTTCCGCAGAATGCATTCTAAGCATCATTGAAAAGATATCAATATATGACTTAAACATAAAAGCAGAACATAATAATATGATAAAAATTACTAATAACTAAGGCTATTATTCTGAAAATCAACTTCAGAAGATGAAATCCTCAAAATTTGAGGCACATCAGAGAAACATTGCTGGATCACATTGGACTTTGTGAAGGGAAGTCTGAACATGGTGCCTGTGTGGAAAGCAGAATTTATAAGCCCACTTGTCCATAAACCACAAGCTGCCTGAGTGCAAAGGTATGTGGTAATAGTGATCTCATAATACAGAGGATGGCAGATGGCAACATAGTGATCAAAGGACATCACCACAAGGAAGGCCAGCTCTGTGGATATAGAGAAGAGGAACAGGAAAATCTGGGTGGTACATTCTGTGAGATAAATCAATTTACTGCCTCTCAGAGAATTCACAATCAATTTAGGAACAATAACTGAAATGTAGCAAAGATCTGTGAGGGATAAATTGCCTATAAAGAAATACATTGGAGAGTAAAGATGTGGGTCAGTTACAATGACAGTAGCAGTAAGAAGATTCCCATGCAAGACTCCCAGATAAATCACTAAGAAAAGCAGACCTTGTAAGATTTGGATCTCCCGGGAAGTTGACACATCCATTAGTAGGAGTTCCTTGAAGATGGTGAGGTTGTCCATGTCTGCTAATATATTGCAATCTCCCTGTAATCAAAGTATAAGATAATAAGAAGATGATTAAAAAATGAAGACATGTTTTGATTATAAAAGAAAATCTAGTTTCATTAAATGATTTAAAACCAAGACCTATAAACCTACCAATTAGGAAGTTATATTTATATTACCGCAAAATGTCTTTTGAAATTCTGCATGGATATATTAAGTGATTAGATTCTTATTTTTTTCATCAGCAAATGATCATCTTAGATATGTTCTGTAAAAAAGCCTCCCTATCAGCCCATTTTTTGAACATTATACACCTATGACTGGCTCACCTTATTGTAAAATCTTCTTTGGATATCTTGATCTATCTGTGGATATTTGAAGGATTATTTTTCCTTAGGAGGATTGAGTTCCATGAAAACCCATAACAAATCACTGTTGCCTCTAAATTTCTTAGCTACCCTTTACAATTTAGCTCATGCAATAGTTCATTCATAGTACTTGCACTAGTACAATATTTAAGTAATTTTTGTATTATTATATTTTCAATCTTTTGAGTACAGTCTATGTATCACATAAGTATCATCAGGTACATCTAATGACCTATAATAAACACTAGAATCAGAAAGAACAGATACTCTATTAGAATCTATTTTAATATTGGGCAGCAATAAGCAAGTACTTTATTGATCTGAGACATATCACATGTATTTATATTAATTGTTCATTGCCGATTTTGAAGAAGAACATGGATTAAAAGATAAAAATATACCTGAGTTGTGAGGAAACAAGTTTATCTTCTGTAACATGAACATTTATTCTGCAAACCTTAGAGAGAAAACAAAATTTGTGATACTGCCTCTTTTATCACTGAATAAAATTCACGGAGTCACTACTCAGACCTTCACATTTACCATTAATCATATAAACAATTCTGCTTCTAGATTCTTCAAAAAAAAGGTTAGTCTTTATGAAGGCCACACATGGGTCATACCTCTCACAGACCTTATTGAATAAGTGATTTCAACCTCCAGAGAGGACAGAGATCCTGGTAGGTAAGGAGTTTTTGTTAATACCCTTGAGATTTGTTAAATTTGTAATACTGCTTATTAGCAATAAATTTGGCAATAATTTTTATTAAAAAACATAAGTGAATATTAAAAATGACACATTACTGCAATTCAATACATATTCAATTTATGTCTGATTATAAATATTTATTCTCTTTATAGCATAACCATAAATTTTGCAATCTGAGTTAAATTATACTTTCTATGGTTTTGGACTAACATTATATCATGAAGGAATATCATATACTGTTTAAAAATAATAACAATAGAAGATGGCGTTAGTGTAGGAGGGCTCACACTGCAAGCTCCCAGAGCAAGGCGGATTGTGGACGGGGTCCTGCCTGGGGGTCTGTGCTGTGCACCCGTGGAGTGAGAAGCTTGGGACATCTATCTGTACGGATCAACGGAGTGGACCGAACGGTGGAGATTCGTGAGTTTTAAGGCTGCCGGTGGGGGCTGGCACAGACGGCTGAGCCCCGCGGTTAGGGAGAAAATATAAAATAAAATAAAATGGCCACTCGGAGCCATGAGCAGGCGAAAAAGTTTTATTTTCTGGGGATCTGGCTGCCTGGAGCCCCTTGGATCTTGTGTGAACAGAACAAATGAGCTAATTGGCACCCGGTGAAATGGAGCGGGGATTCTGGTCAGGGGGGACGGAGCTGATTTCCGTAGTGACCTAGGGATAAGACCCGGGCTGCTGCAGAGCCAGGAAGAAGGGACACTTCCCAAAAGAGGGAGGGTTCTGTTGGAGGACAGGGAAGGGAATTTTTTATTTTTAGACATCGATCTGGCTGCCTGCACCGCCCCATAGCTTTGGGGAACAGATAAGCCGACCTGAACCAGCATCAGGCTAAGAGCAGGCGCAAATCTGCACTCAAATTGATTTACTTAGCAACCAGGTGATGCTCGAGCTCAGCTCCAGAAGGGGTGGAATTGGCCATCTTTAGCACTCTGCACTGACTAACATCAGAGCTACAGCTACCCTGGGGAGTCCAGGAAGTGGGATGTGCTTGATTAATTTCCACGGGCCCAGCTAGAATCCTTCCGTAAGGGGGTTGGTCTAGAGGAGGAATTATTTTAGGTCTTGTATTTCGCTAAAAAAGTAAAATTAAAATAAAAAAAGAAAAGTGAGAAGGTCACTTCAATAAATGAAAAATAAATTCTTTTTAAAATTTAGTTTAATAGCTAAAAGCTGCTTCAGGACCTGCATATAGAAACCTGTGGGGAAATTGATAAACACAAGTAGGCAGGAAGGATCCACGTGGACCCTAGGGAAATCATTAACCCCCCCTTAGCTCTGTTTGACAGCTTGCCTGTGTGCATCTTTGTTTTCTCTGTTTCTTTCTGGTCGCTTGCTTTTCTTTCCTCGTTCCTACCCTCTTTCTTTTTTCTTCCATTTTTTAAAAATTAGGTGCTGCTAGCTTGTCGCTTCTTTGCTGTGCTTCTTTTTCAATAGTTTCCCAATCGCTGTATATATTGATTTTGTATTACAAACTATTGCTTATCCTTCCTGCATCTTTCTCCCTTCTGTTTTCTGTTGTGGCTCTTAGATACAACATTTTTTCATAGGCCCACAACTCAAGGGTGTCAATTTCTATTCCATCTATTTTGTTTTCTTCTTCTTTTTTATTAGTATTAACTTTTTCCTCTCAGACCTTTCTTTACTATTTCTCTCCCTCCTCATAATTCTAGCCTTCTTAATCACTATATATATATTCCTCCACTTGTTTTCCCAGTCCATTGTAGGAACTCCATTTTTTTCCCCTGGTACTCTACACTGCCTACACAAGTTAAATATTCATCTCATTAGGTCTCATTTTGCCCCTCTTCTGACTTCTATCAATATTACTATTATCCTTCAGCCTTCCTTATATCTTTTGATTCCTCTGGCCCTAATCTTTTGCCTTCAAGGGAACATAGAAAGAAGCAAGGAAATAAAACAAGAAGAAAAACTGCCAAAGAGAAAACTTAACTCATGCGCAGAACCACCAGCTAAATAAAACTCTAGAGCATAGAGAAAAGCTAATCAACTGAACAAACCCATCAAGATAATATGATGACCAGAGGGCAACAGAAAAATACAAATGACTCTGAGAAAATGGAAAACATTGACCAGTCCAATGAACAAAATTAAAACCAGGAAGCAATGCAGAACATTGAACAAATAATGAAAGCTATGCAAACAAATATCATGGACCAACTTAAAGAACTGAAGGAAGAGATTAAGGATATAAAGAAGACACTGGGAGAACATACTGAAGAAATTGCAAACTTGCCTAAAAAGGTAATGGATATGATGGTGAACAATGGCACAAGCCAAGAAATGGAAAAGACGGTGGACTCACATAACAGCAGATTTGAACAGGCAAAGGAAAGAATTAGTGATATGGAAGACAATACAGCTGAAATGAAAGAGATTGTAGAACAGATAGACAAAAAGATAGAAAAAATCCAGCATAGACTCAGGGAATTAACCGATAATGCAAAACGCACAAATATACGCATTATGGGCATCCCAGAAGGAGAAGAGAAGGGAAAGGGAACAAAAGGAGTGTTGAAGGAAATAATGGCTGAAAACTTCCCAATGCTATTGAGAGAGATGGATGTGCAGATCCAGGAAGCACAGCGCATCCCAAATAGTATAAATCCCAACAGGCCAACTCCAAGACATATACTTGTCAAAATGTCCAATGCCCAAGACACAGAGAAAATACTCAAGGCAGCAAGAGAAAAGAAAACCATCACATACAAGGGAAGCACAATAAGATTAAGTGCTGATTTATCAGCTGAAACCATGGAGGCAAGAAGACAGTGGTATGACATAGTCAAAACACTAAAAGAAAAAAACTTCCAGCCGCAAATTCTCTATCCAGCAAAATTGGCATTCAAAAATGATGGAGAGTTCAAAATATTCACAAAAAAAACAGAAATTAAGAGAGTATGTCAAGAAGAAACCAACACTTCAAGAAATACTAAAGGAATCTCTACAAGTTGAAAGGAAAAAACAAGGGAGACAGAGTTGGAGGAGAGTTTAAAAACAACTGAAAAGACAAAAAGAGAAACAAAACAATATGTGGCATACATTAACCCAAAGAAAAAATGGCTGAAGTAAGAAATTCATTACGAGTAATAACACTGAATGTTAATGGATTAAATTCACCAATCAAAAGACACAGATTGGCAGAATGGATAAGAAAATATGACCCATCTATATACTGTCTACAAGAAACCCACCTTTGACCCAGGGATTCAAGGAGGTTGAAAGTGAATGGCTGGAAAACCATTTTACAAGCTAATAATAGCCAGAAAAGGGCAGGAGTAGCTATTCTAATATCAGACAAAATAGACTTTAAATGCAAAAATATTGTATGAGACAAAGATGGACACTACATATTAGTAAAAGGAGTAATCTCTCAAGGAGAGAGAACAATCATCAACATTTATGCACCTAACCGAGGTGCCTCAAAATACGTGCGGCAAACTCTGGAAAAACTAAGAGGAGAAATAAATGCCTCTACAATTATAGCAGGGGAATTCAATACACCACTATCATCATTAGACAGAACATCTAGACAGAGAATCAATAAAGAAACTAAGGCACTAAACAATACATTAGAAGAACTGGACTTAATAGACATATACAGAACACTACACCCAAATACTGTGGAATTTACATTCTTCTTGAGCGCACATGGAACATACTCCAAAATAGACCACATGCTAGGCCACAGAACAACACTCAATGAATTCAGAAAGATTGAGATTATACAAAGTAATTTCTCTGACCACAATGGAATGAAGTTGGAAATCACTAAGGGCCAGAGAAACAGGTTAGGCACAAGGATATGGAAGTTAAACA
>JAKSZT010001078.1:4448619-4471777 GCA_026826555.1 Tolypeutes matacus | reverse complement strand
ATGGGTTGTGAGAGGGGGATATCACGGGCCCTGGGGGGCCGGGGGGAAGGGACCAGTCAAGATCTAATGGGTTGTTTGGTGGTCATGGGGAAGGTTTTTCATTACCTTACAGTAATGGACACCGGACATGGTAAATATAAAAAAAAATATTAAACTGTATCATCTAAATTGTAAACTATACTGTAAATCACTGACAATGTTTAGTTGCTATATTTTGCTATCTGTATAACAGTTATAACAATGCTAATAACCAAAAAAAAAATGTGGGGGGAGTTAATATGGGGTTGGGCAGGGGGTGTGGTTTGGTATCTGGGAGTCTCCGGCACTTTGTGTATGACTTTGCTGTGACCTAAAACTTCTTTGAAAATTAAATGTAAAATTGAGAGACAATGGGGATTGAGAGGAGGAAGATGTCATGGCACACCAGACATCCCATAACACAGTGATAAAAGGCAGAAAAAAAAAGAAAAGAGAAAGAAAAAAAAAATATATATATATATATTTTAAGGCATTTCCTTTGCTTTTTTGCCCATTTTTTGAATGTCCCAGTCCACTAATTATATTTCATTTTGATTGGTTCTTTCTTTGGTTATTTGTATTTTTTCCTTCTCTTATTTTTCCTTCTCTCTCTCTTTTTTTTTTTTCCCCTGAGTTTCCTTATGTTTGTCTCTTCCATGTGAGCTTATCATACTTGTTTCTTTTTCCTAGTAAGTGTATTTGATTATTTTATGGATTAAATGTTCATGGAGGATTTGGATCACAGAAGGGTTACAATGGGTACTGCGGGGGATTATTGGGGGGTGTTCTGGGGGGGGTTCGTGGGGGTTGGTTCATCCTAATATACATGAAAGATATACAAATTCGTTCAAAGGATCGGGGGATGGGGCATGATCACGATGGGTGGATAATCACTCAGTAAATGAGGGAATCTGAATTCCTAGTCTGGAGAGCTCTGCCACAGTCTCCAAGGGAGCAGCAATAGTCCTCTGTCAAAAGAGGATGACCTACTGATGTGCTCTTTTTATTGATGACTACTCTTGTGAGTCTTTGCACTTGTAACTGAGACTTAGCCTGCATTTGTGGGGTGCCTAAGGGTTGCCACCTGAGAGCCTCCTTGTTGCTCAAATGTGGCCTCTCTCTAAGCCAAACTCAGCATATGATTGCACTACCTTCCCCTCAACGTGGGACATGACTTCCGGGGATGAGCTTCCCTGGCAACGAGGGATTAATACCAAGTGTCAACTGGCCACACAACTGGAAAAAGACCTTGAATAAAAGGGGGAAAAGGTAAAGACAAATGAGTTCAAGTGGCTAAGAGACTTCAAAGAGAGTCGGGAGGTCATCCCAGAGGTAACTCTTACGCACACCTCAGTAGGAGATCATAGAACATCTAAGTGCCTATCACCCCACACAGAGGGGCTCCTGAGAGCTCTGGAGACACCCAGGTCCTATATAAGTGGAGATAGCCCCAGAGACTGATGCCTTATCAGTGGGCTCTACTTTGGAATCTGTGCTCCTGAGAGTGACAGAATTGGACTCAAGTAAGTCCTCCCTGCACATGGTTCACCAGTCCCTTCTATTCAAACCTATATGTGATGCTGGAGTTTTTAGGTATACTTCCAGAAACTGGAGCCTTCCGCCTACCTATGTGCCAGGTGTGCATGGAATCTCGGTGTTGCTGCAACTCCTACCCTACAGCTCATTGGACTCATCCAAGTCACCTGGCGAGGAGACAATGATGGGCAACGGCCATCCCAGGGGATGGACAGGGCCGGCATCTGCAGGCAGGATCATCCCACCCACCATATCCATGGGATATAAGCCCTCTCTCACTTGGAGTTGGAGTGGACATCACCATCCCAGTCCCCTCAGGATTGGGGGAAGAACTATGGGCTAGAGTTGACTTGATGGTATTCTGTTGTACACATATGGTGATTCTAGCAATGGAAGAAATTATAACAATGAGGTGGAGCCAGTGGCTACTTGACACTTTTGCGGCAGGAAGGGGATGAGTAGTTGAAATACAGGAGCTTCTTTGGGATTTGGAGGTTGTCCTGAGTACCGTTGTGGCAACGGATGTAGGCCATTTTAAATCAGCACATACCCCTCAGAACTGTGTGGAAGAGAGTGTGGTGTATGATGTGAACTGTGGTCTAGGGTTGGTGGCAAGGCCCCAGGATGTGTAAGTCAATTGAGGGTGGTGGGCCACACTTGTGGGAGATGTTTGTGTGGGATGTGGCGGGAGGTGTGGGTGGTGGGCAACATGGGAATCCCAGGGGGTTCTGTGTAGTATTTTCGGTAATCTAAGCACCTCTTTAAATATATTTATATATATATAAATTAAAAAAAAAAAAGAAGTGGAAACAGAGAGATGGAGAGGTGAGGAAATTTCTTGTTTATTGTTTGTCATTTTTTGTTTACTATTATTGTTGAAATAATGAAAATACTCTAATAATGATTGAAATGATGAATGCACAACTATGAGATTATACCAAATACTATCATTGTACACATTGAAAAAAAAATAACAATAGCAAAAGCAGTGAATAATCCACTTACAAAATTAAAATTGGTTACAAAATTAAAGAATGATGAGATGCCTTTTAGAATTGAAGTAAAGGAAAGCAAGTAAAGAAAAAGAAGATGTTGCACAAAGCCAAACTCTTAACAAAAGTGTTTTGAAGAGATCCTTGCATATGGGATGCAAATAATCATTTTAGATTCCCCTTAGAATGTGAGGTTTCACCCAAGAAACAATTCTGAGAAAGTAGCCCCATTTGTCATTACTCTGAAAGTTCATATTAATAGCTGGCAATCAGATGAGTTTCAGAACACGGGAGGGTCTAAGAAGCTCCAAGAAGTGTTGGATATGAGGGCCCAAAAACACAAGTTTCCACATAACTGTATAGGATATCAACACATTTATTAAGATCAGCAGGGAGAATTGTTGAACAGAGAAAATAAGTAGAATCTATGGAGCAGAAATCTCCCTTTGGTCTCTATCAGACAGGCTTGGCTTCACCAGAGCAATGAACACTCAGCTAGCTTTCCAGAAAACCCAGCAGATCTTTACCTGCTTTCACCATCACTCTATACTCTCTTTCTCTGTAGGTGAATTTCAAGAAAAAAAAAAAAAGAGAGAGAGAGAGAAACTCTGAAGGAATGCATAGCTTGACAGAGGCTAGGAAGTGTCCCTGATGTGGCAAGGATAATTCAGAGTGTAACAAAATACGTAGAAGAACTGGGCTGATATGCTACCTTGAGATGAATAAGAGGAAAATGATTCTCAGGCACCTGATAAAGCCCACTGTATTATGATTTTCATGGAAATGTAGTACTGAAAAGAGGTTAAGAGTAGGCAAAACACTTAAAAATACATACTCTCTCAGATTCTGTGGAATACATAAGACATAAATTAATAGAATTTACATAAACCATCTATCATTTTATCATTTCATTTTAGTTTAAGGGACACTTCGTATTCTAATAATTGCTGAAAACCTTGAAGAACTTATGATTATTTGGCTTTTATCTATTGAAAATTACCATATCATAAATTAAACTGGTACATTATAAATACCAACTTTTTAAAAATAATAAAACCTTTATATATTCATGCAATACTCTTTTAAAAATTATTTCCCAAAACTGAATTAAAAGTATTGAGAAGAAAGAAATAGTTTTAGATTTTTAAAAGAACTCTTTCTTCCTGGCTTACTGAATTCTAAACTCTGTTTCATAATTCATTATGATGCAATATAATATTGTTGTGGAAGTGTATGAAAAAAATAAAGCCTTTAACAGATATACTGTTTGAAAAGTAAAGTATTTGATTAGTGCTTTCTGATAATTTTTACTATTCTTTAATAATAATATTCTACAACTAAATTCAACAAGTAGTGATTTCTTAAATAATAGTAGCTATATAGATTCTGAAACCATATTAATGATCTTTCATATTGAATTAGATTTAAATCCATTGTTCTATTTAGCAATTTGAGTGGATCTTTACCTATGCATGATTTTGTAACATAATGTACTCTTTTTCTAGGAAATATTGATTCATAGTAGAAAAAAGATCATCCAATATGACATATTTAATTATGAAATAACCAAATAAATCACATTTATTAATTTCACATATTCAATCAGAACAGTCTTTAAGTATTGTGAAGATGTCATTATATGAAGGACCAAAGTATTCTAAAATTCTAATTTTCACTTGAAACACAAATTACATCATTAGCAGATAAATGTGTTTGTTTTCATTACATTCATTTTTGAGAAAATGTTCTGCCAAGTAGCTTCTTTCTGTCTGTAACAATTCCTATTTTATTCCCGACATTGGTACTTTATTTTTATTCTCTTTTTTTGCTAAGTTTTTTTCTATACTGGTAAGTTGTATGTTTACAGATGAATCATGCATAAAATACAGGATTCCCGTATACCAACCAACTAACAACAGTTTACGTTAGCATAGAATATTTGTTACAATTGTTGATAGCACAGTTTTAAAATTGTAAAATTAGTAACGGTCCATGATATAACTTAGGATTCGCTGTATTGTGAAGTTGCTTGGATTTAAAAAAAAAAAGTCTGTTACCATATGTATAATCTAATATTTACCCTTTAATCCTATTCAGATGTATATTTCAGTGCTGTTAATTGCATTCACAGTGTTATGCTACCATAACAATTATCCATTACCAAAACATTTTCACCATTCCAAGTAGGAACCTTGTGCATTTTAAGCCTTAACTTCAAGTTCCCTATACACACCATGGCTCCTGGTAACCTATATATTCTGATTCTATTAATTTGCTTGTTCAAATTGTTTAAAATCAGTGAGATCATACAACATGTGCTTCTTTGTGTCTAGCATATTTCACTCAACATGATGTCTACAAGGTTCATTCATGTCATTGCAGGTATCAGGACTTCATTCCTTTTTATGGATGATTAATATTCCAGTGTGTGTGTGTGTGTGTGTGTGTGTGTATGCCATTCATAGTTGATAGACACTTGGTTTGCTTCCATCATTTGGCAATTTTGAACAATGTTGCTATGAACAATGATGTTCAAAATTCTACCAAATACCTGTTTTGTATTATTTGGGATCCTAGTAGTGGGATTGCCAGCTCATTTGGTAGTTCTTTAGTTAGTTATCTGAGGAAGTGCCAAACTGTCTTTCATAGCAGCTACAAATTTTTAAATAGCCACCCAGCAATGAATGAGTGTGCCTATTTTTTCACTTCCAATCCAACAATTGTTATTTTCCATGTTTTAAATACAAGCCATTCTAATAGGTGAAATTTTATCTCATAATGTTTTTTTTTTTGTTTTTTTTTTTTTTATTATGGGTAAAAATCAAAATTCTCATAATACATACAAACACTTGCAAAATGATATCTCTCATAGTGTTTTTTTTTAATTAAAATAAAACAATATTTTAAGTGTAAAATTTCATATATAAGAAATTCCAAATCTTTTAAATATTAATTTCTTGAAATTAGTGGAAATGAAGTCTTCAAAAATATATTCTAATTTTGGTATGTTGCTCCTCTCATTTATAATTGGCATAATTGCAATGTTTAACAATTTCTCATTCCTTTTCACTTCTTTTAGGTATATACCTAGAAGTAGAATTGCTGGGTCATACAGTATTTCATATATACATACATACATATACATACATACACACACATATATATATATATACACATACATACATATATATATAAATTTTTTAAAGATACTTAGATTACACAAATGTTACATAAAAAATATAGGGATTCCCATATTCCCTGCTCCCTAACCCTCCCACATTTTCCCACATTAACAACATCCTTCATTAGTGTAGTACATTTGTTACAACTGATGAACACATTTTGGAGCAGTGCCACTGACAGAGAATTATAGTTACATTGCAGTTTACACTCACTCCCACACAATTTTGTGAGTATAAAAAGATATATAATGGCCCATGTCTGTCATTGCAATGTCATTCAGGACAATTCCCAAGTCCCCAAAATGCCCCCATATTACACTTATTTTTCCCTCTCCCTCCCCTCAGAACCTCAAGTGGTCACTGCTTCTACATCAATGATAAGTTATTCCATTGCTGGAATAACAATAACTCTATAGCAGAATAACAATAAGTCTACTTTATGCCATTGTTCATTCCCCAGTCCTGAGGATTCTGGGATGGTGGTGCCCTGTTGCTCAAATGTGGCCTCTCTCTTAGCCAAATTCAGCATTTAAATGCATTACCTTCCCCCAGCATGGGACATGACTCCCAGGGATGAGCCACCCTGGCACAGAGGGACCAAGCACCAACTAGCAATGCAACTGGAAAAAGACCTTGACCAAAAGGAGGAAAGGGTAAAGGCAAAGGAGTTTGTATGGCTAAGAGACTTCAAAGTGAGTTAGGAGATCATTCTGCACATTTCAGCAAGATCCCATTGACCACCAAAGTAAATATTGCCTCAAATAACAGGGCTTCTAAGGGCTCTGGAGATATCTGGACAATATTGGCAGGGCAGACAGCTCAGGACTTTGGTGCTCTGCCAGTGGACCCTACTTTGAAATTTATTTTCTTCAGTGTGACATAGTTGGTCTTAGTTGTGGTTTTCCTACACGTGTCTCTTCTGTATGTATTCTCAATATTAATACTTTATCGGATATGTGGTTTCCAATTATTTCCCCAATGTATAGCTTGTCATATTACTTTCATGATATAGTCCTTTGAGGAATAGGGGTTATTTTTTTTATTTTACGAGGTGCTATTTTTCTCTGTTTTTGTTGGTGCTTTGGGTTTAATGATCAAGAAACCATTGCCTAACATAAATGTGCTGAAGATGGTCACCTATATTTTTGTCTATGAATCTTGTATTGCTAGCTCTAATATTAAGGTCTTTGATAAATTTTGAGTTGATTTTTATACATGGTGAGAGATAGGGGTCCTGTTTTTTGTTTTGTTTTATTTTTTTGCAAATGGAGATCCAGTTTTTCCAGCACCATTTGTAGAAGAGACAATTCTTTCCCCAAAGTGTGGACTTGGCCACTTTAACAAAAATCAGTTAGCCAGAAATTTGAGGGTTGATTGTGGAGCTCTCCGTTCTATTCATTTATTTGTTCATCTTTGTGTTAGTACCATGCACAGTATTACTTACTGTGGCTTTGTAATAAGATTTAAGACCAGAAAATGTAAGTCCTTATTTCATTCTTCTTTTTCAAAATGGCTTTAGTTCTTCAGGGCCTCTTACATTCTTACAAGAAAACCTTGACGTTTGACACTTACTTTTCTGCAAAGAAGGGTTTTTTAATGGGGATTGAATTAAATGTATAAATTGCTTTTGGTAGTATTGTTATCTTAATGATATTTAGTCTTCCAATCCATGAACACAGTGTTCTCCTATCTATTTACATCTTCTTTGACTTCTTTTAGTAATGTTTTGAAGTGATTTTTTGATATATATTCACACACCACACAATCCATCAAAAGTGTACAAACAATCACTCTCAGTATAATCAGAAAGTTGAGAATTAATCACCAGAATCAATTTTAGAACATTTTCATTACTACAAAGAGAAAAAACCCATCTCAATCCTTCTATCATTCCCCAGGACCACATAACCACTTCTCTATTTCTATTTATATAGGTGTTTTATATTTATATTTTATACAAATGTAATTATACTATAGGTAGTTCTTTGTATCTGGTTTCTTTCACTTAGCATAATGATTTTGTTTTCTTTTAATTTTTGTAATGTTTTAAATTTGAGAAGTTGTAGGTTTGCATAAATTTCATGTAAGAAACACAACATTCCAATATACACCCCTATTGCTAACACTTAGCATTTGTATGGTACCTTTGTTAAAATTGATGAAAGAATATTAAAATATTACTAACCATAATCCATAGTTTGCATTAGGTGCATTTTTCCTCTTATATAATCCCCTTTTTTTAACACCTTGTAATAGAGAAGTACATTTGGTATAGTTCATGGAAAAACATTCCTATATTTTTACTGTTAATCACAGTTACTGTCCACAACAGAGTTCAATGTGTAATATAGTTCCATTTTTTAACCTCTATTTTTTTCTTCTAGTGACATACATGACACAATAATTCCTCTTTAAACCACATTCACATGCATAATTTAGCACTGTTTATTGCACCCACAATAATGAGTTATCATCATTTCTACCCATTTTCAACATTTACAATCAACCTAAATAGAAATTCTGCACAAATTCACATCTGCCCATTCTTTACCGCCATTCTATCCCCACGTGAACTATATACTAGATATTAAATCTATGAATTTATTTTATTAGTTCATATTAGTGAGAACATACAATAAATATCATTTTGTGTCTGACTTATTTAACTCAATCTAATGTCCACAAGGTTCATCCATGTTGTCACATGCATCAGAACTTCATTCTTTCTCACAGCTGAATCATAATCCATCGTGTGTATATACTACATTTTTAATCCATTCGTTGGTTAATGGATACTGGTATTGCTTGTGTCTTTTGGTAATTGTTAATATTGACACTATGAACATCAATGTGCAAATGTCTGCATCCCTGCTTTCAGTTCTTCTTGGTATATTGCTACTAGTGGGATTGCCAGATCATATGGCAATTCTATACTTAACTTCCTGAGGAACCACTAAACTGTCTTCCATAGCCAATGTGACATTTTACATTGCCAATGGCAGTGAATGAGGACTTCTATTTCTCTAAATCCTCTCCAACACTTGAAGTTTTCTGTTTTTTTATTTTTATTTTTATTTTTAATAGTGGCCATTCTAGTAGATATGAAATTATATCTCATTGTGGTTTTCTTTTGTATTTTCCTAATAACTAGTGATGTTGGACATCTTTCCATGTGCTTATTTGTTATTTGTATTCTTGGAAAAATGCTATTCAGGTCTTTTGCCCATTTTTAATTGGGTTGTTTGTGTTTTTATTGTTAAGTTGTAGGAATTCTTTATTTATTCTGGATATTGAACTCTTATCAGATATGTGGTGTGCAAATGTTTTCTACCAATAAGTAGGTTGCCTTTGCACTTTCTTGACAAAGTACTTTGAAACACAAATGTTTTAAATTTTGAAGAGGACCCATTTATCCTTTTTTTTTTTCTTTCATTGCTTATGCTTTCAATGTAAAGTCTAAGAAAGCATTGCCTTTAATGAGATCTTGAAGATGATTCACTACATTTTCTTTTAAGAGTTTTATGGTTCTGGCTTTTATATTTAGGCCTTTGATCCATTTTGAGTTAATTTTTGTATAAGGAGTGAGATAGGGGAGCTATTTCATTCTTTTGGATATGGATATCCAGTTCTCATAGCATCATTTATTGAAGAGACAATTCTGTTCCAGTTGAGTGGACTTGGCAGCCGTTTCCAATATCAATTGACTATAGATATGTCAGTCTATTTTTGAAAGATGTCCACTGGAAAGATATTTTGATCTTACATCGATCCTTATGCCAGTACTGTGCTGTTTTGACCACTGTAGCTTTGAAATATGCTTTAAATTCAGGAATTTTGAGTCCATTGTCTTTGTTCTTTTTAAAGATATCTTCAGCTAATCAGGGCCCATTTCTCTTCCAAATAAATTTGGTATTTGAATTTTCTTTTCTGCAAAGTAGGTGCTTGGCATTTTGAATGGGATTGTGTTGAAATTGTAAGTCAATTTGTAATAAAATTGGTATTTATTGATATTTAGTCTTTCAATCCATGAGCACAAATATCCTCCCATTTATTTAGGTCTTCTTTGTTTTCTTTTAGCAATATTTTGTAGTTTTCTGCATCAAGTTCTTGGGTTAAATCTATTCCTAAATATATGATTGTTTTAGTTAGTATAGCAAATGCATTTTTTTTCTTGATTTCCTCCTCACAGTGCTCATTAGTAGTGTATAGAAACTGACTTATCATTGTATATTAATTCTGTATACAGCCACTTTTCTGAACTTATTTATTGACTCTAGGACCAGTGTTATAGATTTTTTGGAACTTTCTATTTACATGATCATGTCATCTACAAATAGTGAAGTTTTACTTCTTCTTTCCATTTTGGATGCTTCTATTTCTTTTCCTTGGCTACCTGTTCTAGCTAGAATTTCTATCACATGTTGAATAATAGGAGTGACAGTGGCTGTAGCAGTCTGGCATTATTTAAGAATTCCAAAAATAGATACTGGATTATGTTTTTGAACTGGTCTGTCCCTCTTGGCATATTAGATTATATTGGATTCAGAGGTTTCACTTTTACTTGATTAAATAATGTTTAAGGCTTTGATTGTGCCACAATAATAGGATGTTGAGTCTCCACCCCCTTTGTAGGCAGGGACTCACAGAGAAACAGTAATGCAGAGAACGGATGTTTTGAGCTGGAGTCCTGGGAAGTAAACACGCAGGAGAAAAATACAGTGGAATAGATATGGCTCCATTGACACAGCAGAGGCCCTGGGAAGAGAGATGAGCCTAATAGCCTAGAGCTCAGAGAGGAATGAGCCCCAGGAGAGAGATGAGACTTTTCCCAGCCTACAGCTAATATTGGAAGAAGCTGGGACCACGGATCCTTAAGAGAAAGAGGAAGTCTGAACCCATGCAGACATCGGCAGCCATCTTGCTCATATGGCAACAGATTTGGTGAGGGAAGTAACTTATGCTTTATGGCCTGGTAACTGTAAGCTTCTACCCCAAATAAATACCCTTTATAAAACCCAACCAATTTCTGCTATTTTGCATCAGCACCCCTTTGGCTGACTAATACAGTGGCCATCCTTGTCTTGTTCCACATCTTAGGGGAAAAACTTTCAGTCTTTCACCATTCATTATGATATTAGTTGTGTGTTTTTCATTTCTGCCCTTTATTGTGCAGAGAAAGTTTCCTTCTATTCCTATCTCTCAAAGTGTTTGTAAGAAGAAAGGATGCAAGATTTCATCAAATGAGTTTTCTGCCTCAGTGAAGATACCATGTGTTTTTGCACTTCAATTTGTAAATGTGTTGTATTATATTAATTGATTTTATTATGTTCAGCCAACCTTGCATACCTGAGAAAAAGCCACTTGATCATGATGTATACTTCTTTTAATGAGCTGTTAGATTCCATTTACAATATTTTATTGAAGATTTTGCACTTATACTCATTTGATTGATTCATCTGAAATTTTCATTTTTTGTAGTATCTTTATCTGGCTTTGGTATCAGGGTGATGTCGGCTTGATAGAATCATTAAGTAGTGTTCCCTCCTCTTCTAGCTTTTGGAAGACTTTGAGCAGGATTTAACTTAATTCTTCTTGGAATGATGAAGAATTCATTTGTGAAGCCATATGGTCCTGGTCTTTTCTTAGTTGGAAGGTATTTGGTGACTTATTCAATCTCTTTAGTTGTGCTTGGCTTGTTCAGGTTTTCTATTTCTTTTAAAGTCAGTTTAGGTTTTTGTGTGTTTCTAAGAATCTGTCCATTTCACTTATGTTGTCTAATTTGTTGACGTACATTTGTCCATAGTATCCTTTTATGAGCCTTATTATTTCTGTGGGGTTGGCAGTACTGCCTCCCTAAATTGCAATTTTATTTATATGCATCTTTTCTATTTTTTATTTGTCAGTCTAACTAAGAGGGTGTCAATTTTATTGTTCTTCACAAAGAATTATCTTTTGGTTTGGTTACTTTTGTGTATAGGTATATTTATTCTCAGTTTCATTTATTTCTTCTCTAGTCATTGTTATTTCTTTCTTTCTACTTGCTATGAGATTAATTTGATGTTCTTTTTTCTAGTTATCCCAGGTGTTCTATTGGGTTTTTAAAATTGTAGCCCTTCCTTCTTTTTAATTGTAGGCATTAGGGCTATTTGTTTCCCTCTCAGCACTGGCTTCACTGTGCCCCTTAAGTTTTGATATGTCATATTGTTGTTTTCCCTAGTCTCAAGATATTTACTCATTTCTCTTGCAACTTCTTCTTTGACCCACTGAATCTTTAAGTGCATGTTATTTAACGTCCATGTATTCATGAATTTTCCAATTTTCTGCCTGTTATTGGTTTTCAGCTTCATTTCATTATGGTCAGAGAAAGTGTTTAGAAAAAATTTCAAATTTTTAAAAATTTTGAGACTTGTTTTTTGACCCTAAATTTTGTCTGTCCTGTGTAATGATTTGTGAGCACTTGAAGTGAATGCATATCATGCTGTTGTCAGGTGCAAGGTTCTGTATATGTTTGTTATGTTTAGTTCATTCATCATATTATTCAAGATCTCTGTGTCCTTGTTGATCCTCTGTCCAAATTTTTTATCTATTGCAGATAATGGTGTTTTTATGCCTGTATCTATTATTGTAAAGTTGTCTATTTCTTATTTCAATTTTACTATATTATGCCTTATGTATTTTTGGACACCCTGGTTAGGTGCACAAACTTTTATGATTGTTATTTCTTCTTGGTGGATTGTATCATTTATTAATAGATAGTGTCTTTCTTTTTCTCTTATAAATATTTGCAATTAAAGTCTATTTTTGTCTAAAATTGTTACAGCTAGCTTAGCTCAATTTTTGTCACTTCTGTTGTGGAATATCTTTCCCAAATTTTCATTCTCAACCTCTTTTTGTCTTTGGTTCTAAGGTGAGTCTCTTGTATATAGAAAACAGATAGATAATATATTTTCATCCATTCTGCAAATCTGGGTCTTTGTTTAATGATTTTTAAAACATTAGTATTCAATGTTA
Source organism: Tolypeutes matacus (assembly GCA_026826555.1). Lineage (NCBI taxonomy): Eukaryota > Metazoa > Chordata > Mammalia > Cingulata > Chlamyphoridae > Tolypeutes > Tolypeutes matacus. The sequence continues at coordinate 4,459,038 of JAKSZT010001078.1, read as the reverse complement.
TTATATTACTGCAATATTATTAACCATTTTATCCTTTAGTTTTATGTCATTTCTTTTTTTCCCTGTCTCTTTTTACCTTTCTAGCTACTTATAATCTTCATTTCTATACTCTCTTCCAAGCCTCTCCTTATCTTTTTCTTTCAGCCTGCTGAACTCCCTTTAGTATTTCTTCTTTTTTTAAAAAAAATTATTTATCCCTGCCTGCTGCTTGTGCTCGCTGTGTCCATTTGCTGTGCGTTTTTCTGTGTCTACTTGTTTCCCCTTGCTCGGTCATCCCGCTGCATCAGCTCACCATGCCACACGGGCTGGCTTGCCTTCAGCAGGAGGCCCTGGGAATCGAACCCGGGGCCTCCCATATGGTAAACGGGAGCCCTATCAATTGAGCCACATCCGCTTCCCTAGTATTTCTTTTAAGGCAGGTCTCTAGTTGAAAAATGTCTAATTTTCTGTTTATCTGTGAATATTTTAAACTCTTCCACTTCTTTGAGGGAAAGTTTTGCTGAAAAAGTATTCTTAGATGGCAGTTTTTCTCTTTCAGTACCTTAAATATATCGTACAACTGCCTTTTCACTGCCATGGTTTCTTATGAAAAATCAGTACTTAATCTTATTGTAGTTCCCTTGTATGTGATGGATTGCTTTTCTCTTGATGTTTTCAAGATTCTCTCTTTACCTTTGTTATTTGACATTCTGAATGTCACAGAGTAGGTGTCACAGAGTAAAGATATTAGGATTAATTCATTTTGGAGTATTCTGTGCTTCTTTCACATATATATTTATGTCATTCATAAGAATTGGGAAATTTGGGGCCATTATTTCCTTATATATTCTTTCTGCCCTTTTTTCCTTTTTCATTCTTTCTGAGACACCCATGATGCATATGCTTGTGAACTTCATGGTGTCATTTTATTCTCTGAGACTCTGCTCATTTTTTTATTCTTTTCTCTAAATTTTCTTGTATCTGTAATATTTTGAATATTCTATCTTCTAGTTTGTTGATTCTTTCTTCTGCTTGTTTAAAATTGCTGTTCAATTAAACTATTGTATTTTAACCTCTTCTATTGTGTCTTTAATTACCTTAAGTTCTTTTATGTTTTTCTCATATTTTCAAATTCTTTATGTCCACCCAGTGTTGTCTTATTTTCCTTTATCTCTTTAGACATATTTTTCTTCTTATTCTAGAATTGGTTTGAAAGATTTGTTTGAACATCTACATTACTTGTTCCAAATTCTTTGTCTCCTCCAATTTTTAAATTTATTCCTTTCCCTGAGCCATATTTTACTGTCTTGCAAATTTTTTGCCAGTATCTAGGAACCTGATTTGATAATTTTGTTGTGATAGTCAGTTTCTCAATGTTACATAGTCTTTTGCTTTTGGTTGGTTTTATGTTAAGTCTCTTATTTGACACTTGTTTCAACTTATTCTAAACTTTCAAAATTGCCTGTGTTTAACTTATTTATATTTTTCAATGAGGGGTGCATCTCTTCTTTGTTTCCGAATTTAGTACAGGTATCAGCACTAAGTGGGCTTGGTGGTCTTATTGAATATCAGTTGTCTGTATATGTGAAGATCTATATCAGAACTCTCAGTTCAGTTTCATTGGTCAGTATGTCTATCCTTGTGCCAATACCATGTGGTTTTGACCACTGTAGCTTTTTAGTGTGCTTTAATGTCAGATAACATGATTCTTCCAATTTCATTTTTCCCCAATATATATTTGGCTATTCAGGGCCCCTTGCCACTCCAAATAAATTTCATAATTAACTTTTCCATTTCAGTAAAAAAAAATGCTGTTTTAATTTTTTACATTAAATCTGTAAATCAATTTGGGTAACATAGACATCTTAATGATGTTTAGTCTTCCAATCCATGAACATGGAATATTCTTCCATTTATTTGAGTCTTCTTTGAATTCCTTTAACAATGTGTATTTCCTTGACATTTTTAGTTAAGTTTTATCCAGAAATGGAATTTTTTTCTTGATTTCATGCTCAGATTGCTCATTATTGGTGTACATAAATGCTCCTGATTTTTGCATGTTTGCCATATATCCTGCCACTTTAATGAACTAGTTTATGAGCTCTAGAAGCTTTGTTGCAGATGTCTCATGACTTTCTATGTATAGGATCATGTCATCTGCAAGTAATGATATTTTTATTTCTTTCTTCCCAATTTGGATGCCTTTTATATCATTTTCTTCCTAGTGCTTTAGCAAGTACTTCTAACACAATGTTAGATTGATAGTGGGCATTCTTGTCTTGTTCCAGATCTTAGAGGGAAAACCTTTAGCATTTCACCATTGAATATGATGTTTGCTCTGAGTTTTTCATATATACTTTTTATTATGTTGAGGAAGTTTCCTTCTATTCCTATCTTTTGAAGTGTTTTTATAAAGGAAGGATGCTGTATTTTGTCAAATGCTTTTTTGCATCAATATAGATGATCATGTGATATTTTTCTTTTGATCTGTTAATGTCGTGTATTACATTGATTGATTTTATCTTGAACCATCCTCACATACCAGGGAGGAAATCCACTGGGTCATGGTGTATAATTTGTTTGATGTGTTCCTGAAAATGATTAGCAAATATTTTGTTGAGGATTTTAGCATCCAGATTCATTAGAGAGATTGGTCTGTAGTTTTCCTTTCTTGAGGCATCTTTATGTGGTTTTGGTGTTAGGGTGATGTTGGCATGATGGAATGAATTAGACAATGTTCCCTCCACTTCATTTTTTAAAAAAGAGTATAAGCAGGATTGGCGTTATTTCTTTCCAGAATGATTGGCAGAAGTCACCTGTGAAGCCACTTGGTCCTGGGCTCTTCTTATTTGGGAGTTTTAAAAAAATATGTTTTATTGCAGAATATCAATCATACATGAACATACATAAACAATAAGTGTATAGTAAAAGTTGTGAACTTACAAAATAAACATGCATAACATCATACAAGGTACCATAGATCACCCCTCCACTGACACCTTGTGTTGTTCTGATAATTTTTTTTACAAAAGATGCAAGAACATCATCAAAATATTATGACTAACTACAATCTATATCTTACACTGGTGTATTTTTCCCTCTTCCCACCCTATTTTAAAAATGAATTAATTATATTGATGCATATTAATAAAGCATAGAATTTATTCAAAGTTTACAGTCAGTGTTATTTGGTATGATTGCATAGTTGTGCATTTATCACTTCAAGAATTATTAAAGCATTTTCATTATTTCAATAATAATAATAAGCAAAACACATTCAAACAAACAAGGAAATCTCTCCCCTCTCAATCTCTCGTTTTCCCTGCTGTACATACCTGCTATTTCTGGCTATTCTTGCACAATTATTTGTTTGTTTATTAAGCAGTTTTACTGTGATATATTCACATACAATATGATCTATCCAAAGTATAAAATCAATGTTTTTTTTAGCTGTTAAAAAGGCCTTTATTGTAAAATTGTAAAATAAATAAAAAAAATAGGAATAAATTACAAATTTTAAAAGAGAGTGCAAGGCCAGGTTTGATTTAATATCAATTAGAAGAAATAGATAATATAGCAACCAACATTTATAAATGTAAAAAATAATTCTAATATAATAAAAATTAATTATAACACAATTCTAATTTTTATATTACAGCTCTAACTATTGGACATAATAATCTCTAAGAATGAAATAAGTTATTGGTTTAGTGATTTAATTTCCATTTAGGCCAAAATTCTTTCTGGATAATCAAATTCCTATTATGGAATTCTTTGCATCTTATTGGAATGAAATGTAGGAGATAACATATGCCAACTCATAACTTTATGAGGCAGAAAAACTCAAAACCATTTTAAGAGTAGTCACATTAAATCATTTTTGATCCAGGTGAATTTTTAAAATTAACAAGTATGCATAAGAAAGGGTTAAAAAAATGAAATATCCAAAAATATATCCCTTCTCCAGTCCTCCTCAATTAAAAACAAATGTTTATTTTGTATGCAGAAACTTACAGAATACTGATCACAGGAACAATTTGCTAGTTGCACTGAGTAATTATTTTTCATATACTATAATATCATTATTTTACATTTATCTGGTCTACTCCAGCTCTTTTTTTGGCTACTATTTGCTTGGAATATCTTTTTCTTGCTTTTCACTTTTAACTTGATTGTGTCCTTATGTCTAAGGTGGGCCTCCTGTAGACAGCATATAGATGGCTCATATTTTTTAATCCATTCTATCAATCTATGTCTTTTGATTGGGGAGTTCAATCTATAAATATTCAGTACTATTATTGTAAAGGCATTACTTCATCCATTTTGCCCTTCCATTCTCTGCTGTCATACTATTCTATTATCTCTCTTCTTATCCTTTACTTTATCCTTCTTAAAGTCTTCATTTCTAAATGCTTCTACAAGTCTCTCACACTTTTTTTTTCCTTTCAGGCTGTAGCACCTCCTATAGTAACAAAAACTGATAGAATATGTTACCAAAAGACCAGATTTGCAAGAGATAATGATGGGAGGTTTTTGATGACTAATTCAAACTCATTACTTCTAATTGCTCTGTTGAGTTCATCAATTTCTTATTTCATCAATGTAGGCTTCTTGTGTGTTTCTAGAAATTTGTCCATTTCATCTAAATTATCCATCTTGTTGGCATACAATTTTTCAAAATATCCTCTTATGATACTCTATTTCTGTGGGATCAATGGTGATAGTCCCTCCCTCATTTTTATTTTATGTATTTGCATCTTCTCTCTTTTTTCTTTGTTATTCTAGCTCAGGATTTATTATTATTCTCACAGAACCATATTTTCATTTTGTTATTTTTCTAGTGTCTTTTTTTTATTCTCAATTTTGTTTAGTTCTTCTCTAATCTTTGTTACTTCCATCTTTCTGTTTGTTTTGGGATTAGTTTTTCTTTTTCTAGTTCATCCAAATGTGCAGTTAGGTCTTTGATTTTTAACTCTTTCTTCTTGTTCTAATATAAGAATTTATGTCTATAAATTTCCCTTTCAGCACTGGTTTTGTGGCATCCCATAGGTTTTGATATGCTGTGTTCTCATTTTCATTCATTTCAATGTAGTTACTGATTTCTTTTGCAGTTTCCTCCTTGACCCACTGATAGTCTAAGAGTTTGTTGTTTAACTTCCATATCTTTGTGCCTCTTTTGGTTCTCTGCCCCTTACTGATTTCTAGCTTCATTCCATTGTGATCAGAAAAAATACTTTTTATAGCTTCAATCTTTCTGAATTCATTGAGTGTTGTTCTGTGACCTAGCATGTGTTCTATCCTGGAGAATGATCCATGTGGGTTTGAGAAGAATGTATATCCTGCTGTATTTGTTTGTAATGTTCTGCATATGTCCTGCTACATTCTATAATAGTGCAGAAAGAATCCTCTGAGTACATGGGTAGTGCCTAGTGAAGGAGGACAAACCATTATGTCAGGCCCTTGTTATTGATTGTTGTACTTATGAACCTTTCCTAGTGAAACTGAAAAAAACCTAATACTATACATTGCCTAAGACTTACCTCCTGAAAGCCTCCTTGATGCTCAAATGTGGCCTCTCTAAGCAAAACTCAGCATATAAACACTACCTAGCATGCGACATGACTCCTGGGGTTAGGCCTCCTTGGCTCCAAGGGATTACCAAGCAATGACTAGCAATGAATCTGGAAAAAGACCTTGGCAAAAAGGGGGAAATATTAAATAAAGGTGAGTTTTTATGGCTAAGAAACTCCAAAATGAATCAGGTTATTCCAGAGGTTATGTTTATGCATGTCTCAGCAGGATCCAAATGACTTCACAGTAAACAGTGCCTGAAACAACAGAGGTCCTGAGGGCTCTAAAGACATCTAGACACCATAGGCAGGGCAAAAAACCTCAGGAATTTAGCACCCCGTTGTGGGGGCCTTACTTTGGAATCTATGTTCCCCAATGTACCAGAGTTAGATTCATTTATAATTTCCCTACACATGGCTCTCTGCCTTTTTTATTTGAACCTATACTTAGTATTATAGTTATTAAATATATGTCCCAGAGATGTAAATCTTTGGTCTGTTCATATGTAACTTGAGCCCTGAAACTCAGCAGAGTTGGAACACCTACTCACCAGTTCCTTGGACTCACCCAGGACAACTAACTAAAGGATGATGATGGACAATGACTATCCCAGGAAGTGGAGAGTGCCTGCAACTGCAAGCAGTACAGTTCCATCTGCCCCATGGGATCTAACCATCTCTCAATCAGAGACAAGGAAGGCATCACCGTCCCAAAGTTCTCAAGAGTGAAGAATGAACAAGCATAAGGGTGGAAAGAAAATATGGACTAAAGTAGACTTACGATTATTCTATCAATGGAAGACTTTTATCATTGAAATAAAGGCAGTGGCCACCATAGTTTCTGAGGGGAGGGTGAGGGAAGAAGAGGTGCAACATCATGGGGGCACTTTTTTTATTTTTTATTTTTTTAAAAGATATTTAAATTACATATCTGTTACATAAAAAATATAGGAGATTCCCATGTGCCCCACTCCCCAGACTGCCAACATTTACCCTCATTAACAACACCCTTCATTCATGTGGTACATTCATTGCAACTGATGAATACATTTTGGAGCATTGCCACTAAGAATGGATTATTGTTTACATTGTCGTTTACACTCTCTCCCAAACCACTCTTTAGGTTATTGCAAAATATATAATGGCCTGTATCTTTCATTGCAATGTCATTCAGGACAATTCCAAATTCCCCAAAAATGCCCCTGTATTACACCTGTTTTCACTCTCCCTGACCTCAGAACCTCCAGAGGCCACTGCCTCCACATCAATGATATAAGTTTTTCCATTGCTAGAATGACAATGTTTATGGTAGAATACCAGTAAGTCTGCCGTAGTCCCTAGTTCACTCCCTTATCATAAGGGTTCTGGGATGGTGATGTCCACTTCACCTCTAATTGAGAGGAGCCTTGAGTTCCATATGACTGATGGATGGGACTCTGTTGCTTGAAGTTGTAGAGTCCCTTGGTTCCTTGGTCCATCATCAAATCCTTGTTAGTTGTCCTGGGTGAGTTCAATGAACTGGAGAATAGGTATTGCATCTCTGTTGAGGCTCAGGGCCCAGCTGGCACATGGACAGCCCAGAGATTCAAGTCTCTTGGGTGTACACCTACCAACTCTAATACTAATTATAGGTTCAAATAGAAGGACAGAAGAGCCATGTGTAGGGAAACCACAACTGAGTCCAACTGTGTCACTCTTCAGAGCATGAATTCCAATGTAGGGCCCACTGGGAAGGCATCAAACTCATGAGCTATCCACCCTGACCATAGTGCCTGGGTGTCTTCAGAGCCCTCAGGAACCCCAATATTTGGGGTAGTATCTACTTTGGCTATCAATAAGATCCTGCTGAGATGTGCATTAGCCTTACCTCTGAAATGACCTCCTAACTCACTTTGAAGTCTCTTAACCATATAAACTCATTTGTTTTTACCTTTCCCCCCTTTTGGTCAAGGTATTTTTCCAGTTGCATTTCTAGTTGGTTCTTGGTAGTAATCCATCAGTACCAGGGAGCCTCATCCTTAAGAGTAATGTCCCATGCTGGAAGGCAAGTTATTGCATTTATATGCTGAGTTTGGCTTAGAGAGAGGCCACATTTGAGCAACAAGGAGGCTTTCAGGAGGTAATGCTTAGGCAACCCAAAATACTAGCCTAAGTTTCCATTTCAAGACTAAAAGTTCACAAATACAGTCATCAATATCAAGGGCCCATAAATGGATCATCCTCCTTCACTAGCCATTGCTTCTGTACTTGGGGAATTCTTACTGTTCCATTAGAGAATGTAGCAGAGCTCCCCAGGATAGGAATTCGTTATTGTTTCAGTTATTTTGTGAATCTCCACCCACTGTCACAATGCCCCATGAAAATTTGAACACATTTATATCCCTTGCATGTATGTCTAGGTGAACATCCTCCAATGTATCCCCCATCACTGACATCCCACACAAAAGTTCCTCTCCTGCCACTGTTGTAACCCTTCTGTGATCCAAAACTTCTTCAAAAATGAAGCCAATATAATAACCAAATACAACAAATAAGAAAATGAAATAATGATAGTTTTAAAAATAAGAAATAAAATACAAAAAATTATTAATAAAAAATAAAATAATGGGAGATAATAAAAAATGATGAAAAAATATATTTTTTTTGACATTTTGCTTTTCATCACTGTAAGATCTGTTGACCTATATGTACAGTGAAATTTTCTTCCATTTTTTCCCCATAGAAGCATTTTTCTGACATTGGAATTGTCTTGATGACATTGCAGTGACAGATATAAGCCATTATACATTTTGTCAAAACCTATAAAATTGTGTGGTGCAAAGTGTGAAATATAATTTAAACTATAGTCATTGGCTAGTACAATGCTTCAATTTGTGTTCATCAATTTTAACAAATGTACCTGACTAATGAAATTTGTTTTTAATGTAAGAAAGTATGAGAGGAGGAGGGGTGGGGTATTCCCTATATTTGTGCTATAGCATTTATGTATTCTAAAGCTTTTTAAAAAGATACTGATCCTTTCTTCACCTAGAAAGAAAATCTTGATAAGAAGAAAATTACAGAACAGTATTTCTCATTCATTTAGATGCAAAAGTCCTCAACATAGTACTAGCAACTTGAATATCAGAGCACATTAAAATAATTATATGCAATGACCAAGAAGATTTTATCCCACTATGCAAGCATGGTTTAGCATAAGGAAATCAATTAATGTAATACACAAACTAAATGCATTAAAAGAAAATAAAAACCACGATCATCTCAATTCAAATAGAAAACGAATTTGGAAAAGTATCAGCACACCTCCCTGATAAAAACGGTCAGAAAATCAGAGGGAAGTATCTTTACCGTGATGAAAGGCTTATATGAAAAACTGCCAGTTAACATTATATTTAATGGTGAAACATTGAAAACTTTCCTTCTAAAAGCTGGGGCAAACTATGGTAGCCTACTGTCACCACTGCTGTTCAACACTGTATTGAAATAACTAGCTAGGGCAATAAGGCAAGAAAAGGAATTGAATCTCCATAAAGAGCTCTTTAAAATTTACAGGAAAAGCTACTAGATCTAAAACACCAATCTTGCAAAGTGCAAGGGTCAATATCAACATACAAAAATAAGTGGTATTTTTATACACTAATAAATAATCTCAAAAGCAAATTAAGAAAAAATCCACTTAAATGCAATTCAAAGAATAAAATAACTCGCAATTAATATATCCAAAGATGTAAATAACTTGTACATGGAAAACTACAAAATACTGCTGTAATAAATTAATAAAGATCTATATAAATGTAAGAACTTTCCTCGTTCATGTGTTGGAAGACAATATTTTTATGATGTCAATTTTATACAAGTGGTATACAGATTCAGTACAATTTCAATCAAAATTTCAACAGATTTTTTCATAGAAATGGAAAAACCTACCATTAAATTCATATGAAAGTCTAAGAGACCCCAAATAGCCAAAACCATCTTTAAAACAGAACAAAGTTGCAGTTCTCATATTTCCTCATTTTATAAATTAGTACAAACTTGCAGTAAATAAAATTGCCTGATACTAGCAGAAAGAGAGTCATAGAGATGAATGGAATCAAATTGTGGGTTCAAAAATAAAACTACATAATTTGGCTGATCTCTGACAAGGATGTCAAATACATTAAGAGGGGAAAGAATAGTTTCTTCAACAAATGATGCTGGGAGAACTAGATTGCTATATGCAATAGAATGATGGTAGACCTCTATTTCTCACCATTTACAAAAATCAACATAAAATAGAACACAAAACTAATTATGAGAACAAGGACTATATAACCCCTGCAATAAAACAGAGAAAATGTTCAGAAACTTTTGTTAGGCAGTAATTTCTTAGACTATACACCAAAGCCATGGACAACAACATAAAGATAGATAAATGGGATTTCACCAAAATTAAAACACTTTTGAATCAAAGAACTTTATCAAGAAAATAAATGATGATGTATATATGTCTAAAAAATTTGACCAACATTTATCTGATAAGGTTTCAATATCTAGAATATATGGAACTCCTACAACTCAACAACAACCAAAAAAAAAAAAAAAAAAAAAACACCAAATTTAAAAAAAACTGACAAATGACTTGAATAGACATTTCTCCAAAGAAGATGTACAAATGGCTAAGTCACTGAAAATTTGCTCCAAGTCATTAGCCCTCAGGTAACAGCAACTCAAAACCTCAACAAGATACCATCTTATAACCACTAGAATGTTTATTACCCATGATCTGTTATTTTATCCCATTTTTCTTCCCTCCCTACCTTATAAATTACTGTCCTAACTAAAATAATAATAATAATAATAATAATAATAATAATAATAATAATAATAA
>JAKSZT010001078.1:4395360-4448609 GCA_026826555.1 Tolypeutes matacus | reverse complement strand
AATAATAATAATAATAATAATAATAATAATAATAATAATAATAATAATTGCTTGAGAGTATATGGAAAAACAGGAACACTCCTACATTGTTGGTGGGATTATAAAATGATATTACTTTATGAAAAACAGTTTGGCAATTTATCAGAAAGTGCTATATAGCAATACCATATGGCCCAGCAATCCACTTCTAGATATATATACAAAAGTATTGAAAGAAGGGATCTGAGCAGATATTTGCACACCTGAAAACCTTAGCAGCATTATATACTATTGCCAAAGAAAGAATCAACTCATGTGATCATTAACAGAAGAATGGAGAAACAAAAGGTGGTATATATACAATATTTAATGTTGTTTAAGTGTAAAAAGAAATGGATTTCTAATTTATGCAACAACATGGGGGAACTTTGAAGACATTCACACACAAAAGGACAAATACTGTACATACTCTCCTCTATAAAATAAGCAGAATATATAATAACTAAAGTCAGAAACTAGAATATAGGTTATCAGGAAGTGGTTAGGAGAGGAGATTGGGGAGTTAATGTTTAATTGGTTCAGAATTTCTGGAGTGATTTAAAAATTTTGGAAATGATGATGGTAATGGAGGCACAACAGTGCTTATGTATTTGCCATCACTGAATTATATAATTTAAAAGCAATAAAAAGAGAAATTTTAGGTTGTATATTAATTAACATAGAAATGTAAAACTATGTGAAATATAATATGATCAGTGACTTAAGTTTAATAGTATAATTATTAAAATATTGTTTCATATGATAATATCACATGGAAGACATAATCTTTGCAAGCACTCAAAACATGCAGAAAACATCTGAACAGTACATACAGGATGAGAAATTAACATAGTGCTTGTCAGAGAATTCATGACCAATTTAGGAACAGTTACTGAAATGCAGCAAAGACCTATGAAGACTAAATTGCCTTTAAAGAAGTACTTTGGGGTTTGTAGATGTGGGCTGGTTAAAACAACAGTAACAGAATATTTTCATTAAGGGTTCTTAGACATTTCACAAACGACAGTAGGCTGTGGATAACTTGGAGATTCAGAGAACTTGAAATATCCATATGGAGGAATTCCATGAAAATGGTGATGTTGCCCACATCTGCTGATATGCTGCAGTCTTTCTGTAGCTACAGTATAAAATGAAAAGATGATACTAAATATTAGAACAGGACAATTCACCTTACCCAGAAAAAAAGTGCAAACACTGGTATCAATATATGCATTGGAAACAGGGTAGCACTGTAAACAAAATAAATAAAATATAATAATTTGAAGCCAATGTGTACATATATTCTTTTATAATTTTTCTTCATAAGTGTGCTGATATATATTAATTTCAAAATCCATGGGATGAGGGAATCTATGTACAAGAAATTAGTTAAAATAAAATCAAGACCCATAAAACTTTCATTGAGTCACATTGCCCTCTTTCTGTTAATATATTTTCTAAATCTGACTGGACACATCCAGTGATGATTTTCTATTACATACTCTGTCTGAACACATTCAGTGAGTATTTTCTTATTTTCTTCTTTATCAATTTGTCATCCAAGACATTGAGTTTCTCCATATGTGCCCATTTGTTTGAACACAGCACTTACAAATTATTTTCCTCAAGTACCAAGGAATATCAGAAAAATTAGGAACTCCAAATAATTGCTTAATCCATGTCACTGAGCATCTTCTGTGTAAGGTGTACATCCAAATGAGACCAGATAGGTTATGTTTCACCTTTCTTTCATTTCAGTTGTTCTTTACACATGTATTTATTTCCCCCTTTGTAGTATCATACATAAAATACATGATTTATTCAGCCAGTCTTCTTTTGCTGTCATTCTACTTCTCATTCCAATCTGCTCATATTTTGTAGAAAAACATCCCCATGGGTATTTCTCTTCCAAAACATACCATTTCTTCCATCAGTAATGGATGCTAAAATTAATGAAGAGCTAACAGTCTATCAAAACATTCAATACATCCTTTCCTAGGTTTTTATCAAATGTCTTCATTCAAAATAAATATTCTAACTATAATTATTTTACTTGCCATTGTCTTGAAGCATTTGAAATCATAAAAGTCATTAATCTATCTTATTTTGTGCTTAAATTCCCCACATTATTTTTAATAACTAGCAAAAATTGGCAAAGTGATTTTCCTCAAAACTCTGTAATCAGTTAAAGGGTTAGAGTAACTGGGTCAGTACAAAATCAAGAAAACACAGCTTTAACAGCAGGAGGAGAAACTCATGCCACCCACTGCCTAGCATCATGTGGAGCCAGCCTGTGCTCGTATTGTTGTTCCCTGGCCCTGTTCCAGGTGGATCACTGTAACATATGCTTATATTGGGGTGACTGTATATCAGTGCCAATCAATCAGGTAGTGGTATAAAAGACTGAACTAGGAAACTCATCCCAAGGCTCACCTTCTCAGAACTTACTTTTAAGCAGAAACAGCTTGCTGACAGAGAAATCATATAAAGAAACAATTATGTCTAAGCAGACTGGAGTAAAGAATTACCTGCTTTAAGTCATGCATTAGATACCAAAGAGGGGGAGAATAACTATGTCATAAGGAATAGAGGGGACATCTGAATTCCTGAAAATGGTGGTTTCTAATACAAGCAAGCACAAGTCCAGGATAAGATGCAGTTTCAGAAAAGATACTTGGGCTGATCTTAATAGGAAGGCTAAAGTCAGAAAGGAGACATGGGCAAAAGGAATATCAAAGAAATAGAAACTGAAAACTTCCCAAGCTTAATTAAAGACATGACTATGCACATTCTAGAACCCAATAACCCACACTTATGATAAATTTGGTGATTAACATGCTCACACAAGTAGCAGCTAAACTTCTGATTATAGTCACATTTTCAAATATCAAGGACATATTTGATAGTACTTGGAAACTGCAAGAAACACAACAACAAAAAAACATGTACAAGAGAATCCCAATAACATTAAGTGTTGATTTCTCATCAGCAACTATGGAGGTAAGAAGGCAATGGGGAAAATACATTTACAATGCTGAAAGAAAAGTATGACCAACCAATATTTAATATCAAGTGATATTGAATTTTAAAAAGTGAAGAATTGACTATGGCAGTCTCAGATTAATGAAAACTAAAAGAATCTGTCTTCACTAGAACTGATATACAAGCCATGAGGGAAAGGCTGAAAGGAAAGGACATAAGACACTGGGCCAAAACAGCATAAAGGTAATTAAATGGATAATTATAAATGACAGTACTATTCTTTTGTATTTTTTGGTATATAACTCCACTTTTTACTTCTTAAAGGATCTAAAATACAAATGTTTAAAAGGTGATTATAAATCTATGGTTTGGGACAAACAGTATTTAAAGATATAATTTGTAAAAAGTAAAATAAAAAGATGGTGGGAGTGTTACATATAGGGAGGGTGTATGTGTATATCATACAAGTTAATTTGGTATCAAACCAAGCCTGATTGTTTTAGATTTAGGACTAAAAACGTTAGCCCTGAGATAAACAAAATGAAAATACATGAAAAATAATACAGAAAGAACTGTGAAAGGACTTAGGATCTCAAAATGTACAATAAAAAATAAAATAAATATGAAACTGCATAATGGAGGAATTGAGCAGATAAAATGTTATAAGAATTACAAAGAATATGTAGCAACATCAAGTATGAAATTCTTGCATTCTTAGTGTTACTCTAAATGTAAATGGAGTAAACACTCTGGTCAAAATGCAGAGATAGGCAGCATGGACAAGAAAGCATGACACAAAATATGCTGCTGACAAGAAACCATAAAGTCAAAGTTACAAATAGGCCGAAGATTAAAGGAAGGAAAAAAAAAAAACTGTCATGCAGATACCAACCAAAAAAGAGTTTGAGTAACTATCAGATTAAATAGACTTTAAGTCAAAAAATGGTTGCAGTGGACAAATAAATTCCATATATACAAACAAAGAGGTCAATTCCACAAGAATACATAACAATTATAAATATATATGCACATAATGGCAGAGCCCCAAAGTATAAGTAGCAAATATTTACATATTTTGAGGTAGAAATAGATGGTTCCATATTAATTGTGGGAGAATTCACTATATCACACTCACTAATGGAATGAAAATCTAGAGAGAAGATAATATGAAAGTAGAAGATCTGAACAACAGCATAAACCATTTGGACTTAACAGACAGATATAAAACAACTTATCCAACAAGAGTAAAATACACATACTTCTCTAGTGTATATAGATCATTCACCTGGATAGACCATATATTAGGTCATAAAACAAATGTCAATAAATTTAAAATGTGTTAAAATTACACAATATATTTTCTCCAATCACAATGGTATGAAGCTAGAAATCAATAACTGAGGAATAACTGAAAACTCCACATTTGGAAATTCATGCTTTATTAAACAACCAATGTATCATTGAAGATATCACAAAGAAAATATGGAAATATCTTGAGGTGAATGTAAACAAAACAAAACATATCTAAAATTATGAGATGCAGAAGAGGCAGTGATGAGAATTTTTAAACTGTAAGTACTTACATCAAAAGAGATGTAAAAGACCTCACATCAGAAACCTAACCTTACAACTGGAGGATCTAGAAAAAGTACATCAAACTATCTACAAAGACTCCAGAATAAATAGAGGATTTCATCAGACCAATAACAAGTAAAGAGATTGATTCTGTAATCAATAACCTCCCAATAAACAAAACCACAACCTGATGACATTACTGAAGATCATAAACATTCCCAGTACTGCTGAACCTTTTCCAAAATATTTAGAGAAGGGTGCACCCAATAGTTCATTCTATGAGACCAAAACCACCCGAATACCACAGCCAGATAAGGATATCATAAGAAGAGAAAATTACAGACCAATGGCCCTTATAAATATAGATGTAAATATCTTCAACAAAATATTAGTAAAATGAACACAACATAAAAATTTTACACCATGATCATGAGGTATGTATCTTAAGGGTGTAAGGAAGCTTCAATATAAGAAAATCAATTAATGTAATAGACTACATTCATGGAACAAAGGATAACAATCACATGATCATCAAAAGTGATGTCAGAAAGGCATTTGACAATTCCTGTACAATTTAATGATAAAAAGCATTACAAAACTAAGAACATGAGGAAACTTCTTCAACATGATATAGGTCATATGTGCAAAACCTACAGCTACCATGATAATCAATGATGAAAGACATTAACATTCCCTTGAAAATCAGGGATAAGACAAGGATACCCAGTGTCACAAATTTTTTTTTTTAAAGATTTTATTTATTTATTCATTTATCCCCCCCTTGCTGCTTGTGCTCGCTGGGTCAGCTAACCACGCCGTGCGGGCGGGCTTGCCTTCACCAGGAGGCCCCGGGGACCGAACCCGGGGCCTCCCATATGGTAAACGGGAACCCTACTGATTGAGCCACAGCCACTTCCCAGTGTCACAAATTTTAATCAATCATATGCTTGAAGATCTGGCCAGAGCAATTCATCAAGAAAAATAAATAAAAGTCATCCAAATTAGAAAGGTAGTAGTAACTTTCCCTATTTGTAGATGATATAATCCTCTCTATATAACATCCAGATAGAAACACAACAGCTACTAGAGCTACTATACAAATTCAACACAATTGTTGGGTACAAGAACAGCAGGAAAATAACAGTAGTGTTTCAATACACAAGTAATGAACTATCTGAAGAAAAAATAAATTTTAAAATTCCATTTTCATTAGGAACTAAAATATCGAAAACCAAGTAATAAATTTAACAAAAGATGTAAAGCACATATACAGTCTAAACATTGTTAAATAAAATAAAAGAAGACCTAAATAAGTAAAAGTACCTTTCATGTGCATAGATTGGAGGACTAAATATTTTTACATAAATTCTAATTAAAGTGATTTAAAGAGTCAATGCAATATCAATCAAAATTCCAATAGCCTTATTTAGTGAAATGTAAAAATCCAATAATCAAATTAATGTGGCCCTGAAGAGTCATCGTCTTGAAAAAGAAGAATGAAGTTGGAGAACTCACATTTCCTGAATTTAAAGTTTATTATAAAGCTACAGTGTTCAAAGCAACATGTATTTGGCACAAAGGCAGACACATAAATAAATGGAATTGAATTGATAGTTCAGAAATAAACCCTCACATCTATGGCCAAATGATTTTTGATAATAGGTCCAAGTTCACGCAAGAGGGAAAGAATGAAACAAATGATTTTTGGAAAACAGGATATTCACATGAAAAAGGATGGAGGACCCCTACTTTACACTATATAGAAAATGCATACAAAATGAGTTAAAACACCTAAATATGAGCACAAAGATGATAAAATTCCTGTAAAAAAACACAAGGTAACATCTTCAGAGCCCCGTTTTAAACAATGGTTTCTTAGACTTTACACTAAAAGTATGAACAACAAAAGGGAAAGTAGATAAATGGAGTCTCATCAAAATAAAAAATTTATATTCATCATGAAAATAAAATGACAAACTACAGAATGGGAGAAAGTATTTGGAAACTGTATATCCAATTAAGGTTTAACATCAAGAATACATAAAGAAACCTATGACTCAACAACAGGAAGAGTAACTATCCAGTTTTTAAAATGGACTAAAATCTTTAATAGACATTTCTTCATAGAAGAGATACAACACACCAAAAAGAGCATAAAAGAATGCTCAATATCATTTTTTATTAGGGAAAAGCAATTCAAAACCTTGGTGAGATACCATTTTACATCCACTACAATAGTTACTATTAAAAACAATGGAAAATTACAAGTATTGAAGAGAATATGGAGAAATTGGTACACATTCATTGTTGGTAGCAATGTAAAAGGGTTTAGACATTATGGAAAACAGTTGAGTGTTTCCTCAAAACGTTAAGTTTAGAATTACTGTATGGCTCAGCAATCCATTTATAGGTAGGTACCCCAAATAATTGAAAGCATGGACTCAGATATTTACAAACTGATGTTCATAGTAGCATTATTCATAATTGCCAAAATATGGAAACAACCTATCAACTGATAAGTGGATGAACAAAATATTTTATGTACATAAAATAAAATATTAATCATCTATAAAAAGTAAAGGACTTCTGATAATTGCAACAACATGCCTGAACCTTAAAGACATCGTGTTCAGTGAATATTTTATCTCACTGACATGAAATAATTAGAAGAAGCAAATTTATGAAATCAGAAACTATAATATGGTTCCCAGGATCCAGTGTTGATGTAGGGAATGGGGATTGATTGGATAGATTGTAAAGTGTTTCTCTATGGGTTGAAGGGAAAGTTTTGTAAATGAATGATGGTGACAGTATCACAACATTGGGAAAGTAACAACACTGAATTTTATATATGAATGTATTTTGAATGGTAAATTTTAGATTGTACATATATTATAGGAATAAATATTAATGAAAAACAGTATAGAACAGGGATCCCCAATGTCAACTATGGACAATGGTTGCAGTATAATTATAACATTATTCTTTCATCAGATATAACAATGGAAGTGTTAACAATAAGGGAGTTACATGGTGACAATATGTTTTGCATTTTTCTGTAAACCTATATGTTCTTCAATAGAAAAAATGAGGACAAAAATTTAAAAGAGACTGCTGATATACCCAATAATGTAGATCAAACACAAAAATATTAAATTCAGTTTAAAAAAGTTCCTTAAGCAAGAGAGTGACAGTTGTATAATATAGTTAATAAAAAGCTTTAAAGCAGGAAAACTAATCTATGTCAAAATAAATTAATAAGTAAATAGACTATTAATTTTTTATTTTTAAGTGGGCAAGGTGAGGATTTATTAGGAAGGGCAAGGGATATCTATAGGAGTGATGGTAATATATGATATTAGGTTAGAGATTGGGTGATAGATGTGTTTATGTTTTTAAAAATAATTGGATAATATAAATTTAACATTCATTCATTTAACTAATTGTAAACCTGCCTGAAAAAAAAAGGGTTTACATTCTTGATTATCATTAACTACATGCTTCCTGATGTGTTTAGCAGTGAACAGTACTGCTGTTTGAATCTTACATGATATGAAATAAATTTAAAACATAAAATAAATGTGTTTATATAGGTGGATAAAAGGATAAATATATAAGACCAAACAATAAATAAATAGAGAAATTTTCATAGGACCATATGAATAAAATCAATGCTGGTGAGGAGACAATGATGGGCAATGGCCATCCCAGGGAATGGAGAGAGCCTGCATCTGCAGGCAGGATCATCCCACCCACCATCTCCATGGGATATAAGCCCTCTTTCACTTGGAGGTGGAGTGGACATCACCATCCCAGTCCCCTCAGGATTGGGGGAAGAACTATGGACTAGAGTGGACTTGATGGTATTCTGTTGTACACATATGGTGATTCTAGCAATGCAAGAAATTATAACAATGAAGTGGAGCCAGTGGCCACTTGACACTTTTGGGGCAGGGAGAGGATGAGCAGTTGAAATACAGGGGCTTCTTTGGGATTTGGAGGTTGTCCTGAGTACCGTTGTGGCAACGGATATAGGCCATTTTAAATCAGCACACACTACTCAGAACTGTGTGGGAGACAGAGTGGTCTACGATGTGAACTATGGTCTATGGTTGGTGGCAAGGCCCCAGGATGTGTAAGTCCATTGAGGGTGGTGGGCCACGCTTGTGGGAGATGTTTGTGTGGGATGTGGTGGGAGGTGTGGGAGGTGGGCAACATGGGAATCCCAGTGGGTTCCGTGTAATATTTTGGGTAATCTAAGCACCTCTTAAAATATATTTATATATATAAAAATAACATTTTTGTAAGCAAATGCACATATATGAATATATATTTATATATCATTTTACAAATATTGGTATGTATTGTGAAAATTTTGATTTTTACCCACAATTAAAAAAAAAAAGTGTTTTGCATGAAATGACAGTGTTTGTGGTTATATGTTTTAATAATGGATCAATTATTTTTCTGGACTTTTTGAAGTGCTTTGAGAATGAATAGAAAAATTTAATGGAAAAATCACTGAATATATCTGTATCCATAAATATGGCTCATATAATATAAATAAATCCTAGTTCATAGTATCTGAATGTGACACCATAAAGAAAAATATATTTGCATATATATTCAATTATTTTTCTCTTAAAATGTACATATTTGACTATATGAAATTTCAAATTTATATATTCCAGAACTTACTGGTTTTATTTACTCTTGTTTAATTTTAAATTATAATTTATTATACTATAATAACCCAAATCATCACAATATTTATGATTATTCATAATACATTAATTAATTGAAAGTCTGTAAATTGATATATAATTAGTTTTTTTTCAGACTCTATACAAACTAATTTCTTCTGTTTTTAAAAACATCACATGTGCATGATAGAAACTTTAAACAGGGACTATATTTAGGAAACAAAAAGCAAAGGTAAATTTCTATAGTTCCCCTATATTGGCTCCCATGCCTCATTTCTTATAGGTGTTAGAAATTGCTAATGATGTCATTATTCAGTTAAAATGCATAGCATAAGTAATGTAAAGTATATGTAATTGTTTCTTTAAACCAAAGAAATCGTTATTTTCTGCCAAATTATTTGCCCAGAAAGATTTAGATAAGAATTGCTGAGATTAACTGGAAGATATTATTATTCTTTCCTTAAAAGCACTATGAATATTTCTTTCTTTTCCTTAAACTGCACCAGCTCTGTGACATAGTTAAAAAAATAAACTCTAATCAGTGATGTTCTCTAAATAATTAAATTTTTGAAGGAAAATTTTATCTAAGCATAAAATGCTTAGATAACATTATTTTTTTTCAATGAACAAAATTTTGTTAAATATCTATAGTGTTAATTGTCAAGTATTAAAATAGTCAAGAAGATATGAAGTATTCTATATTCTATATTACTAACTTGAAAAATAATAGTGGATAGAAAAACTCAAAGGTATTTTTAATTACAAGAAACATTAATATTTTGAAATAGCAAATATTAAATTTTAAAATTCAAAACTCATTTTCCTTTTTACCCACACTTACTAATTTTTCTTATTTTTTCTTAAAATGGATTATGAGACATACCTTCTGATAAAAACTTCTGAGTGGATTCTACATTGACTACATGAGCAATGTGTATAATAAAGAAATTATAATGAATTTTACTAAATTTGACCATTGAGATTTAAATTTCTTAAGTATTTCTTGGTCTTGAGGCACAACCAAGATTAGAGCAGAACTAAATGAAATAGAGAATAAGAAAGCACTGGAAACAATAAACAAAACCAAAAGCTGGTTCTTTGAGAATATCAATAAAATTGACAAACCCTTAGCCAGACTAACAAAGAAAAAGAGAGAACAGATACAAATATATAAAATAAGGAATGAGCAAGGTGATATCACTACTGACCCCACAGAAATAAAGAGTATCATAAGAGGATACTTTGAAAAATTATATGCCAACAAGAATGACAATTTAGAGGAAATGGACAAGTTTCTAGAAACCCACAAACAGCCGACATTGATGAAAGAAAAAATAGATGAACTCAACAGTCCAATTACAAGTAAAGAGATAGACTCAGTCATCAAAAACCTCCCAACTAATAAGAGCCCAGGACCAGATGGCTTCACAGCTGAATTCTAACAAACATTCCCAAAAGACCTAATGTCAATTTTACTGAAGCTCTTCCAAAAAATAGAAGTAGAAGGAATATTGCCTAACTCATTCTATGATGCCAACATTACCTTAATACCAAAACCAAATTAAGATACCACAAGAAAGGGAAATTACAGACCAATTTCTCTAATGAACCTAGATGCTAAAATCCTCAATAAAATACTTGCTAATCACATTCAGCAGCATATCAAAAGGATTATACACCATGACCAAGTGGGTTTCGTCCCGGGTATGCAAGGATGGTTCAATATAAGAAAATCAATCAATGTAATACACCACATAAACAGATTGAAAGAAAAAAATCACATGATCATCTCTATAGATGCAGAAAAAGCATTCGTCAAAATACAGCACTCTTTCCTCATAAAGACCCTACAAAAGATAGGAATAGATGGAAACTTTCTGAAAATGATAAAGGGTATACATGAAAAACACAAAGCTAACATCATTTTCAATGGTGAAATCCTAAAAGCCTTCCCTCTGAGATCGGGAACAAGACAAGGATGCCACTATCACCACTCCTATTTAACATTGTCTTAGAAGTACTTGCGCGAGCACTGAGACAAGAAAATGACATAAAAGACATCCAGACTGGAAAAGAAGAAGTAAAAATTTCATTATTTGCAGATGACATGATCCTATAGATAGAAAGCCCTGATAAATCTACAACAAGTCTTCTAGAACTTATAAAGGATTTAATAATTTTGCAGGAAATAAGGTTAATGCTCAAAAATCAGTAGCATTTCTGTATACCAATAACGAGGAAACTGAGGAGGAAATCAGGAAAAAAATACCATTTACAATAGTAACTAAAAGAATCAAATACCTAGGAATAAATTTAACTAAAGATATAAAGGACTTATATAGAGAAAACTACACAACACTGTTAAAGGAAATTTAAAAAGACTTAAATAAATGGAAAAATAGTCCCTGTTCATGGATAGGAAGACTAAACATCATCAAGATGTCTATCCTACCCAAACTAATCTACTGATTTAATGCAATCCCAATAAAAGTCAACACTGTATTTTCTAAGGAACTGGAAAAACTAACCATAAAATATATTTGGAGAGGCAAGAGGCCCCGAATTGCCAAAGACATGTTGAAAAAGAAAAATGAAGTTGGAGGTATCACACTACCTGACTTTAAAACATACTACAAAGCTACAGTGATCTAAACTGCGTGGTATTGGCACAAGCATAGACCTACTGACCAATGGAACCGAACTGAGAATTCTGATATAGATCCTCACATATACAGTCATCTGATATTTGACAAAGCCACGAAGCCCACTAAGTTGGGAGAGAATGGTCTCTTTAACAAGTGGTGCTTGGAGAACTGGATATCCATATCCAAAAGAATGAGAGAAGAATACCATCTCACACCTTATACAAAAATCAACTCAAGATGGATCAAAGATCTAAATATAAGGGCCAAAACCATAAAGACCTTGGAAGATAATGTAGGGAAGCATCTACAAGACCTTGTAATAGGAAATGATTTCATGAACTTCACAGCCAAAGGACAAGCAGCAAGAGAAAAAATAGATAAATTGGATCTCATCAACATTAAAAACTTCTGCACCTCAAAGGAGGTTATTAAGAAAACAAAAAGGCAGTCTACCCAATGGGAGAAAATATTTGGCTACCATATATCTGATAGGAGCCTAATATCCTGCATATATAAAGAAATCCTACACCTTGAAAGTAAAAGGACAAACAACCCATTTAAAAAATGGGCAAGTGACCTGAAAAGACACTTCTCCAAGGAAGAAATTCAAATGGCTCAAAAGCACATGAAAAAATGCTCAACATCGCTTGCTATCAGGGAAATGCAAATCAAAACTACAATGAGATACCATCTTACACCCATCAGAATGGCAGCTATTAAAAAAACAGCAGACACTAAATGTTGGAGAGGATGTGGAGGAATAGGAACCCTCATCCAGTGCTGGTGCAACGTGGTATGTTCCAGCCACTGTGGAGGACAGTTTGGCGGTTCCTCAGAAAACTAACAATAAATCTTCCGTTTGATCCAGCAATTCCACTGCTGGGTATATACCCAGAAGAACTGAAAGCAAAGACACAAACAGATATATGCACACCAATGTTCATAGCGGCATTGTTCACCATTGCCAAAATTTGGAATCAGCCCCGGTGCCCATCAACGGGCGAATGGATAAGCAAAATGTGGTACATACATAGAATGGAATATTACTCAGCTGTAAGAAGGAACAAAGTGCTAACACATGGAATAACATGGATGAATCTTGAAGACCTTATGTTGAGTGAAGCAAGTCAGGCACTGAAGGATGAACAGTATATGACCTCACTGATTTGAACTGAGGAAAGTGAATAGTCTCTGAGAACCATTGTCTGAAAGATAGGTTAAGAAGGGAGAGTAAGAGAAGAGCAGGCTTTGAGCCATCACCCATATGGACATAATCTATGGTAAATGGATAGAGTATAGTTGCATATTGAAGGATAGGACAGATGGGTAGTGATATTACTGGGTTTGGTGGTGCAGCTTTGACAGGTGGGTAGATTAGGAAGGGCAGGTTCAAATACCCAGGGCATGTAACTATGAATCTTGACATCCATGAGTCAAGACAGGGGAGTGTCATATGCCCCAGGGGGGTGGGGATGAAGGAACAGTTAAGATCTAATGGGGTATTTAGTGGTCATGGGAAAGGTTTTTCATTACCTTACAGTAATGGACACAGGACATGGTAAATATCATCAAAACTTATTAAACTGTATCATCTAAATTGTAAACTATACTGTAAATAATTGACAATGTTTAGTTGCTATATTTTGCTATCTGTATAACAGTTATAACAATGCTAACATCCAAAAAAAAAAAGGCGGGGTTATTATGGGGTGGGGAAGGGGGGGGTGATTTGGTATCTGGGAGTCTCTGGTACTCCTTGTGTGACTTCTTTGATTATTAAATGAAAATTTGGGAGACAATGGGGATTGAGAGGGGGAAGGTGTCACAGCACAACGGACATCTTATAACACAGTTATAAAAGGAAAAAAAGAATATATATATATTTATATATTTTAAAGGCATTTCTTTTGCTTTTTTCCCCATTGTTTGAATGTCCCAATCCACAAATTATATTTTGTCTTGTTTTGTTTTTTGTTTGATTGTTTTTTTTTCCCTGAGTTTCCTTGTGTTTGTCTCTTGCATGTAAGCTTATCATTGTTGTTTCTTTTTCCTATTAAGTGTATTTGATTATTTTATGGACTATATGTTCTTGGAAGATTTGGATCACAGAAGGGTTACAATGGTTACTGCAGGGGATTATTGGTGGGTGTGTCTGGGAGGGGGATTCATGGGAGTTAGTTCATCCGAATATACATGAAAGATATACAAAATTGTTCAAAAGATCAAAAGATGGGGCATGGTCATGGTGTGTGGACAATCACACAATAAATGAGGGAATCTGAATTCCTAGCATGGAGAGCTCTGCCACATTCTCCAAGGGAGCAGCAACAGTCCTCTGAGTGCAGGGACAGTGTCTGTCAAAATAGGATGACCCACTGATGAGTTCTTTTTATTGATGACTACCCTTATGAGTCTTTACTCTTGTAACTGAGACTTAGCTTACTGTTATGGGGTGCCTAAGGGTTGCCACCTGAGAGCCTCCTTGTTGCTCAAATGTGGTCTCTCTCTAAGCCAAAAACTCAGCATATGAATGAATTACCTTCCCCCCAACGTGGGATATGACTCCCAGGGATGAGCCTCCCTGACAACGAGGGATTAATACCAAGTGCCAACTGGCAACACAACTGGAAAAAGACCTTGAATAAAAGGGGGGAAAGGTAAAGACAAATGAGTTCAAGTGGCTAAGAGACTTCAAAGAGATTCGGGATGTCATCTCAGAGGTAACACTTATGCCCACCTCAGTGGGAGCTCATAGAACATCAAAGTGCATATCACCCCACACAGAGGTTCTCCTGAGACACCCAGGTCCTATATAAGGGGGGATAGCCCCAGAGACTGATGCCCTATCAGTGGGCTCTATTTTGGAATCTGTGCTCCTGAGAGTGACAGAATTGGACTCAAATAAGTCCTCCTTGCACATGGTTCATCAGTCCCTTCTATTCAAACCTATATGTGATGCTGGAGTTTTTAGGTATACTTCCAGAGACTGGAGCCTCTGGCCTACCTATGTGCCATGTGTGCATGGAATCTCGGTGGAGCTGCAACTCCTACCCTACAGCTCAATGGACTCATCCAAGTCACCTGGCTAGGAGACAACGATAGGCAGCAGCCTTCCCAGGGAATGGAGAGGGCCTGCATCTGCAGGCAGGATCATCCCACCCACCATATCCATGGGATATAAGCCCTCTCTCACTTGGAGGTGGAGTGGACATCACCATCCCAGTCCCCTCAGGATTGGGGGAAGAACTATGGACTAGAGTGGACTTGATGGTATTCTGTTGTACACATATGGTGATTCTAGCAATGGAAGAAATTATAACAGTGAGGTGGAGCCAGTGGCCACTGGACACTTTCGGGGCAGGTTGGGGATGTGCAGTTGAAATACAGGGGCTTTTTCGGGATTTGGAGGTTGTCCTGAGTGCCACTGTGGCAATGGATATAGGCCATTTTAAATCAGCACACACCATTCAGAACTGTGTGTGAGAGAGTGTGATCTACGCTGTGAACTGTGGTCTATGGTTGATGGCAAGGCCCCAGGATGTGTAAGTCCATTGAGGGTGAGGCGCCACACTTGTGGGAGATGTTTGTGTGGGATGTGGTTGGAGGTGTGGGGGATGGGGAACATGGGAATCCCGGTAGGTTCCATGTAATATTTTAGGTAATCTAAGCACCTCTCAAATATATATATATATATATATATATATATAACATTTTTGTAAGCAAATGCACATATATGCATATATATTTATATATCATTTTATAAATATTGCTATGTATTGTGGAAATTTTGATTTTTTACCCACAATAAAAAAATAAATAAATAAAACATATTATCATCTCAATCAATAAAGAAAAGTCTTTTCCACAAAATGCAGAATCTTTCTTTTATAAAAACACTTAGAAAAATAAGAATAGAAGGAAACTTCCTCAACTTGTTAAACGATATATGAAAAGGCTATAACTAACATTTTACTTAATGTTGAAAGACTGAAAATTTTCCCTCTAAGATCAAGACGAAGACAAGGAAGCCCTCTGCCCCACTGTTTTTCAATATTGCACTGGAAGTTCTTTCCAGAGCAATTAGGCAAGAATAAAAGCCATCCAAATTGGAAGGGATGAAGTAAAACTCTCCCTATTTGCAGATGATATGAACCAATATATAGAAAATCCTGAAAAATATACAAAACACTACTAGAGTTAATAAATGAATTCCGCAAAAATATTGGGGTACAAGATCAACACCTGAAAATCAGTAAAGTTTCTATACACAAGCAATAAGCAATCAAAAGAAGAAATTTAAAAAATTATATTTACCATAGCATCTAAAATAATGGTCATGGATTGGAAGATTATTATTATCATGTCAATCCTATCCAAAGCAATTTATAGATTCAAATCAATCTCAATCAAAATTCCAACTATCTTTTTTGCCATAATGCAAAAGCCAAACATCAAATTTATGTGGAATGGTAAGTGGTCTTGAATAGGTAAAGACATTTTGAAAAAGAAGAATGAAATTGGAGAACTCACATTTCCCAATCTTAAAATTTACTACAAAGCCGTAGTTTTCAAAATACCACGCTACTGCCCAGCAACAGACATATAGAACAATGGAATAGAACTGAGAGCTCAGTAATCAACCCTCACATTTATGGCTAACTGACTTTTTCCAAGTTGGCAAAGATTACTCATTTTGGAAATAATAGTCTAATCAACAATTGGTGCTGGGAAAACTGGACCTCCTTTGCAAAATAAAGGAGGACCACTACCTGACACCATATTCAAAATTAACTCAAAAAGGATCAAATACCTTGGTATTACAGTTAGCTCTATTAAACTAGAAGTAAATGTGGGGAGGTATATTCAGGACCTTGTGTTAAGAAATGCTTCCTTTGTCTTTATTCAACAAAATAAAAATATATAAATTGGACTTCAGAGTCATAAAATATCTTTGAAGTCTTCCCGGGAAGATAGAGGAGTAGGGAGCTCTAGGAATCAGTAAATCCTCCAAAACACCTAGTACACTGGCAGTAGCTGTATGAAACAATACTTCTGGGGCTCTGGAGACCAGAAGAACATTGTACAGCATCCAAGGAAGAGTGGGAGGAAGAAACTGACAAACTGCAGCAAATAACTATGAGTAGAACTCTCCACGCGGAAATTGACAGTGCCCATTCCACACTCTTATTGCAAACCACATTTTAATTCAATCCCTGGCTTTCCACAGCAGTCAGAAAGGGACATAAAAACCATGCTCCCCAGGAACACAGGGGGAGCACAGTGGAGCACTGATCAAAGCCTTTCATTATTGAAGTTGGATTGCTGGGTCCCAGCTCTGGGCTAATGTTTCAACCTTCCCTGGACAAAGGCAGCTGGCAGTCCTTTTATCAACAAGGGTGGTTGCAGTGGTGACTTAAAGGCACAGTACCTCCCACAGCTGTGGGAACCAGTTTGCAGTAGAGCACCATCTCCTGGACAGATCATGGTAGCACAGCTTCTAGAAACCCTTAAAGAGACATAAAGCATCTTTCCTGGTCTCAGGGAATTTTGGAACCAGTCTATGCCTCATTTGTGGGTCTTTAGCCCTGTTTTGGTGAGAAAATACTGACTTGAGAAAGTCCTCTCTGGGGTGACCCACCTCCCAGAATTTGTCTTCCAGATAAAAGAACCTAGAGACAATGAAAAGACTGTTAACAAAACAAAACAAAAAAACTATTGAGGCAAACAAAAATGAAACATAAACTATCAAGAGTTCCAAAGAAGGAAATGAAGAAAGGAAGCTTTCTGCTGGGGCTGAAACTATTGTAAAAATAGTGCAATCTTAAAAATTGTATCACATATCCAGGGCAAAAAAAAAAAAAAAAAAAAAAAGAGATGAGGAAGTGCTGAAAAAGTCAGAAAAATTACACACGGTGTATTTTAAATGTCTAGAATAAGTTGAATGATGCTTCAAAGTAGAGCCTTAACACAAAGATAATCAACAAGAAAATGGTAGACAAGAGAGAGAAACTAATTCTGAGAGTAAACTCATCAAGATAATCAGATGCCTAAATATTAGCAAAATCTTTTACAAGCTATACTACGAAACAAGAAGATATGGCACAGAGGAACAAAAAAACAAACAAAAAAAAATTCAGGAGAGACAGAATTTGGAACAATTGTTCAAATTGTTCAAACAAATCAACTAATTAGGAGACAGTGTATGAGCATAAAGAAGAATTTGAAAGTATGAAAAAGAAATATAACAGAAATGATGGGACTGAAAGGCACAATAAAAGAGATTAAAATATTCTAAAGGCATTCAACAGCAGATTTGAACAAGCAGAAGAAAGAATCAGTGAACTAACAGATATAAAATTGAAATCATACAGACAGGAGAAAAGAAGGGGAAAATTGTGAAGGTCTCAGGGATTTGAATCACAGCCTGAAGAGAACAAACAAACATCATGAGTGCCTCAGAAGTAGAAGAGAAGGGAAAAAGAGCAGAACATATATCTGAGGAAATAATGGCACAAAATTTCCACCTTTTATGAAAAACATAAATATACATGTTCAAGAAACACAACAAACTCCAAGCAGAATAAATCCAAATAGACCTACTCTGAGAAGCATACTAATCAGAATGTCAAATTCCATAGATAAAGAGAAAATCCTCTAAGTAGCAAGAGTAAAGTGATTTGACCCATACAAGGGGACCACAACAAGACTATGGGTGGAATTCTCATCAGAAGTCATGGAGTTGAGAAGGCAATGCTATGGTAAATTTAAGAAACTGAAAGAGAAAAAGTATGAAACAAAAGTCCTTTATCCTGAAAAGCAGTCCTAAAAGGAAGAAGAGTTTAAAATATTCACAGATAAACAGAAACTGAGAGAGGTTGTAAACAAGTGACCAGACCTACAATAAGTAATAAAGGGATTTCTGCAGGCTGAAAGGAAAAGACAGGAGAGAAAGGCATGGAATAGAGTGTAGAAATAAAGATTAATATCAAAAGTAATTAAAAACATAAAAAAGAGAGACAAAAACAAAAGATAGGACATATAAAAAGAAAAAGACAATATGGTTGGAGTAAGTACTGCATTTACAGTAATAATATTGAATGTTAATGGATTAAAATCCCTAATCAAAAGACACAGATTGACAGAATGGCTAAAAAAATTATGATCCAAATATATGCTGTTAACAGGAGACTCAACTTAGACTCAAAGTCACAAATAGTTGAAAGGGTAAGGTGGGAAAAAGATATTCCACAAAACTATTAGCCAAAAGAGAGCTGGGCTAGCTATATTAATATCAGATAAAATATACTTTGAATGCAAAATTGTTATAAAGGACAAGGAAGGATGCTATATATTAATAAACGGGGGAACTTTACCAAGAAGAAATAACAACAAAAATCTTTATGTACCAATCCATGGTGCTCCAAAATACATGAGGCAAACACTAGCAAAATGGAAGGGAAAAAGAGACTCCTCTAAAATAATCGTTGGAGACATCCATATACCACTCTTATTAATAGATAGCACATCTAGACAGAAGAAGAATATGGAGATAGAGAGCTTGAATAATATGGTACATGAACTAGGCTTAACAATCATATACAGAGAATTTCACCCCAAAACAGCAGGATATGCATTCTTCTAAAGTGTCCATGAATCATTCTCTGGGATAGACCACATGTTGGGTCACAAAACAAGTCTTAATAAATTTAAAATGATTAAAATTACACTAAGCACTTTTCATAACCATAATGGAATGAAGTTGAAAATGAATGACAGGAAGAAAACTGGAAAATTCTCAAATATTCAGAAGTTAAAAAAAAAAAACACTCAAAAAATCAGTGGGTGAAAGAAGAAATTAGAAGAGAAATTAGTGAATATCTCAACATGAATTAAAACAAGGACACACCATATAAAAACTTATGGGATGCAGCCAAGGAAGTGAGGGGAGGGAAGTTTATAGTCATAAACATCTACATTTAAAAAGAAGAAAGATCTGAAATCAAAGATGTAACTGAACACCTGAAAGAACTAAAAAAAAAAAAAAAAAAAAAAAAAAAATGAGAGAGAGAGAGAGAGAGAGAACTTATTTCAAAACAAGGAGAAAGAAAAGAAATAACAATGATTAGAGCAGAAAAAAATAAGAGAATAGAAAACAATAGAATTAAAAAACAAATTCTAGTTCTTGAAAAGATCAATAGAATTGAGAGATTTTAGCTAGACTGAAAAAATAAAAAAGAGAGCAGATTCAAATAAATAAAATCAGAAATGAGAGGGGGGACATTACTACTGACCCAACAAAAAATGATCTTAAGAGGATACTATGAACAAATGTATGCCAACAAATTAGAAAATTTTGATGAAATGGACAAATTTGTAGAAACTGTCAAACAGCCTACACTCACTCTAGAGAATAATAAAAGACTTCAACAGACCAATCACAAGTAATGGGATTGAATCAGTCATTTTTAAAAAAATGCCAACACTATGTTTGGGAGAGGTTTTGGATTACAGAAGAGTCACAACTGTGGCAGGGGAGGATCACTGGTGAAAGATGTCAGTGATGGGGGAATGTGTGGGAAGGGGTTCACCTGGGGTATGACTTTATAGAATGTGATTATGTTCAAGTGGTCATGGGGTATTGTCTCAGAGGGCAGATCCACACAAAAGCTGAAAGAATATTGAATCCTCCTCCTGGGAATCATGCTATGTTCTCTAATAGAGTGGTGAGACTACTTTCTCTAATAGAGTGGCAAGAATCCCCAGAGTACATAGGCAGTGCCTAGTGAAAGAGGACAGACCAAAATGTCAGGCCCTTGACATTGCTGGTTGTACTTATGAACCCTGTTCTTGTGAAACTGAGAGTTAGCTTAGTATTATATATTGCCTACGAGTTAACTCCTGAAAGCGTCCTTTTTCTCAAGTGTGGCCTCTCTAAGCCAAAAACAGCACATAAATTCACTCCCTACCTCCTGGCATGAGACATGGCTGCTAGGAATAAGCCTATCTGGCATTTAGGATTATTACCAAGCACTGACTAGTGATGCATTTCAAAAAAGACCTTGACCAAAAGGAGGAAATATTAAAGATGGTCAGTTTTTATAGCTAAGAGATTTAAAAGTTTGTCAGGAGTTCATTCCAGAGGTAATGCTTATATACGTCTCAGGAGAATCTCATTGAATGCCACAGTGGACAGTGCCTCAAGCAAGGGGTTCTCCTGTAGACTCTAGTGACATCTAGACACTACAGGCAGGGCATACAATCTAAGGAATTAGGCCCCATCTCAATGGGCATTACCTTGGAGCATATTTTCCCCAATGTAACAGAGATAGGCTCATTTATAATTTCCCTATACTTGGCTCTTCTGCCCCTTTTATTTGAACCTATAATTAACATATAATCATTAAATATATGTACAAGAGTCTTAAATCTTTGGTCTGTTCATATGCTGGTTGATTCCTGAATCTCAGCAGAGTTGCTTTGCCCACTCTCCAGTTCATTGGACTTGCCCGGGACAACTAAAAATTATGATGATGGACTACACCCATCCAAAAAGCAGAGAGTATCTACAAAAGCAAGCAAGTTAGTTTCAAACATATGTATGATTTTTTTGTAAGTTCACAACTTCTCAAATAAAAATATATTTTAAAAAATACATTAGAGGCACATAACAGTAGATATGAATTACTTGAAGACAGAATTGGTGATTTTGAGAACAGAACATCTGAAAAGTTAAAGGCAGAGAATAGAAAGAGAAGAAAATGGAAAAATAAAGAAAGTCTGAGGGAACTGAATGACAATGTGAAAGAGAAAAACATATGCATAATTTGTGCCCAAGAAGGAGAAAAGAATGAAAAAGGGAAGAAAAATATTTGAGTAAATAATGACTGAAAACTTACCAATTCTTATGAAAGACATAAATATCAAGATCCAAGAAAGTCATCACACACCAAACAGAATAAATTAAAACAGAACTACTCTGAAACACCTGCTATTTTAATTTACAAATATCAGAGATAAAGAAAGGATTCTGAAAGGAGCAAAAGAAAAGCATCACATATGAGGGAACTTCAAAAAGATTAAATGCTGATCTTTCATCAGAAACCATGAAGTCTAGAAGTGGTATGATGT
Organism: Tolypeutes matacus; assembly: GCA_026826555.1. NCBI lineage: Eukaryota > Metazoa > Chordata > Mammalia > Cingulata > Chlamyphoridae > Tolypeutes > Tolypeutes matacus. The sequence continues at coordinate 4,426,558 of JAKSZT010001078.1, read as the reverse complement.
AGTTAAGTTATTGAAAGAGAAAAATTGCCAGCCAACTATTCTCTATCCAACAAAACTGTTCTTCAAAAATGAGGGTGAGTTTAAAGTCTTCACAGATGAACAAACCAGAATATGTTACCAAAAGGCCATAATTACAAGAGATACTAAAAGGAATGCTGAAGTCTGAAAGGAAAACAAGTGTGAGAGTCATGGAGAAGAGTGTAGAAATGAAGATTATTGTAGGAAAGGTAAATTAAAATTTATAAAGACAGACAATAGTATGATATGACAATGTAAAGACAAAGGACAAAATGGATGAAATAAGTAATCGTTTTAGAGTATTAATATTTAATGTTAATGTCTTGGATTCCCAATCAAAAGGCATAAATTGATAGACTGGATTTTAAAAAATGAGACTTCTATATGCTGTCTACTGGATGCTCACCTCAAATGTAAGGTCACAACCAGGTTGAACGTGAAAGATTGGAAAAAGATCTTATATACAAATAGCAATGGAAAAGAGTTGTTGTACTATTTTAATATTGGACAAAATGGATTTTAAATGCAAAACTGTTGTAAGGGAAGAAGAAGTACATTATATACTAATAAATGAGAAAATTCACTGAGAAGAAATAGCTATAATAAATATTTATGCATCTAATATGGGTGCTTCAAGATACATGATGAACACACTGGCAAAACTGAAGGGAGAAATAGATGTTGCCACAAGAATTGTTCAACACTTCAATACACCACTTGCAATATTAGATAAAACATCAGGATGGAGAATAAATAAAGAAACAGAGAGCTTGAATAATGTGATAAATGAACTAGACTTAGCAGAAATTTACAGAGCATTGAACCCCCAAACAGCAGGATATACATTCTTTTCAAGCACTCCTGGATCCTTTTCCAGGATAGGACATATGTTGGTTCAAAAGACAGGTCTCAAAAAAAATTTTTTTTAATGAAATTTTACAAAAAACCTTTTTCTGATCATAATGGAATGAAGCTGTAAATCAATAATGGATGGGAAAAGGTAAAATTCGCCAATATATGGAGATTAAACAACACACTCAAATAATCAGTGGTCAAATAAGAAATTGCTAGAGAATTTGGTAAATATCTTGAAATGAATGAAAATGAGAAAACAACATATCAAAAACTATGTAACAAAACAATGACAGTACTGAGAGGACAATTTATAGTCCTCAATGTTTACATTTCAATTCTTCTTTGTGCTCACCCAGTGTCTTCTTAATATCTTTAATCTCTTTAGCCATCTCATTGAATTTATTAAGGAGATTTGTTTGAACATCTATGATTAGTTGTCTCAACTCCATCATGTCATCTGGAGACTTTTTCCTTTAACTGGGCCATATCTTCCTGTTTCTTGGTATCAATTGTAATTTTTTGTGGGTGTCTTGGCATCTGGCTTACTAGATGTTTTCTTCTGGGTACAGTTTCTCTCTTTAGTTTAGATCTTTCTTGCATTTTCTCCATTGTTTTTGTGTAGTAGGAGGTGAGGATGGAGTTGGTGCTGTAAGCTGTGGAGGATGAAGTTGCTCACATTGCCCCAGGACTTGATCAAGCTTCTCCCACCTTTCTGCTATGCCAGGGATAGGGACAGAACTGCAGCCATGTGTAATAATCCAAGTTGTACAGGACAAGACTGTAGTCACCCAGAGAGAATGATGAATCTTCACACCCCTTCCTCCTGTCTGGGGCAGAGTTGGAGCTGATGGTTTTAGCAGCAATCTATGCCATACAGGTCCAAAATGATTGCAGTTGCCTAGGTAGACTGACATAGCACCAATCCCCTCCCTGCAAGGGTGGGGATGGATCGTCTGGACTGCCCAATAATCTAATCCAAGTGGGCCAAATACACCTGCAGTTACCCTGAGAGTCTGAGTGAGTACTCTCTCTTCTCTCCTTTAGGGGGTGGGAACAGAACTACTGATGCCAAACAGTTCAATTCATGTAGGCCAAAAGTGCCTTCTGTTGCCCAGAGAGGTTGAGGAAACATCAGCTTCCTCCTAACTTATTGGGTGGTGGGGGTGGATCCAGGGGCACTTGACCGTTCAGTCGCTGTAGGCCAAGAGTAACTGCCATTGTCCTGAGAGGCTGAGGAAATGCCAGTCCCCTCCTATCCTATTAGTGGGTAGTGGTGGATCCACAGGCACCCAACAGTTCAGTTCCTGTAGGTTGAATGTACTGGCTCTTGCCCAGAGAGACTGTGGAGACACCAGACCTCTCCTGTCCTATCAGGGAGTGAATATGGATCTATAGGCATCCAACAGTACAGACCATGCAGGCCAAACATCACCAGCTGTTTTAGTTTCCAAAAGGCTGCCAAGGCAATATACCAGAAATGGGTTGCCTCTTACAACAGGGATTTATTAACTAATAAACTTACTGTTCTGAAGCTGAGAAAAATGTCCAAATCAAGGCATCAGGTGAAGCTCTCTCCCCAAAGATCAGCTGCCAGAGACCCTGGTTTCATGTTACATAACAGGGCACAATGGTGGCATCTGCCAGTCTCTGCCTTCTACACCAGGCTTCATTGCTATCAGCTCTGGCTTCCTCCAGCTTTCTGTTCCTGTGGCTTTCTCTTTCCCAGGTTCCATTAATTTTAGCTTCTGGCTTCTGGGACTTTCTGTCTCTGCTTCTGTATATTTCACTCTATCTCTGTGGCTTTTTATCACTGTATATTTATCTTATTTTTAAAGAATTCAAGTAAGATGATTTAGATCCACAATGGGCTACACCTTACTGAAGTAATCTAACCAAATAGCCCTTAACTGAAGAAATTTAATCAAAGGGCCAACTTACAATAGGTTTACACCATAGGAATGGATTAATTTAAGAACATAATTTTCTGGGGTCACAAAAGACTCAAACTACCATGTTAGTTATTAAGGAAACGAAAATCTAAACCACAGTGAGATGTGAATTCAAACCCACTGGAATGTCAACTCTTAATAAAACAGAAAACTGAAAGTGTTGGAGAGGATGTAGAGAAATAAGAACATCTAATCATTGCTGATGATAATGTAAAGCCACTTTGGAAGACAGTTTGTTTTTCCCTCAGGAAGTTAAGTATAAAATTACCATATGACCTGGCAATGCTGCTACTAGGTATATACCCAGAAGAATTGAAAGCAGGGTCTCAAACAGATATTTGTGTGCCAATAATCATAGTAGCATTATTCACTATTACTGAAAGGTGGAAACATCCCAAGTGTCCATCAATTGATGAATGGATAAACAAAATGTGGCATATACATGCAATGGAATATTATTCTTCCATAAAAAGGAATGAAGTCATGATTTATGTGACAACACGGATGAACCTTGAGGACATTATGCTGTATGAAATAAGCCAGGCAAACAAGGACATGTATTGTATGATTTCACTTAAATGAACTAATTATATTAAGCAAACTCATAAAATTAGAATATAGTATACAGATTACTAGTGGATAGATTAGGGTTAGAGAATGGGGAGTTCATGCTAAATTTGTACTGAATTTCTATTTTTGTTGATTTTAGTTTTGGCAATGGATGGTGGTGATGGTATCACATTATTGTGAGTGTAATTATCAGCACTGAATTACATAGATCAATGTGGTTAAAGGGGGAAATTTTAGGTCATATATGTTACTAAAAAATTAAAAGATAAAACATACTACTGTATAATATGGGGAACTCTTTTGTAGACCATGGATTATTGTTAATAGTACAAGTATAAGAATATTCTTTCATGAATTATAACAAATGCTTAACATTAATACAAGGTGTAAATAATAGTGTTTTTGTGGAAACAAAATATAACTAATATGAACTATGCATAATAGATAATATCAGGCTCCTATTACTTTCTCTTTTTAAGAATATTTCATCAATTGTAACAAATGTAATATACTAATGCAAAGTGCCAACAACAAAGGGGATTGACTGCATGGGAAACCCATTTTTTTACATGATTTGTCTGTAAACCTACATCTTCCCTAATTGAAAAAAATATATAATAGAATATATTCCACAGGCCTGTATAATAGGTGTTTTGAATTAGTTAATCCATGTAAATTGCTTCACATAGTTCCTAGAACCTAGAAAATCTCAATAAGTGATGCTAGTAATGGTAAAAAATATATAGTACAATTATTAAAAAGAGTCATCATCAACTGTAACAAATGTTTCCCACCAATACAAGGTGTTGGAGGTTGGGTGGTGTATGGGAGTTCTGTATTTTTGCATGACTGTTCTTTAAATCCACACTTCTCTAATAAAAAAAAAAGTTCAATAAAATGCATGTCTTAAAGTAAAAATAAAGCCACTCATTGGAGCCAGGGCTGCTGGATGATGCAGATCAAGTTAAAACCAGTGAATTCCATCAGTGCTGGCTCATTACTGCACTTTATATCAGAGGAAATTGATACTTGATCAGAAGCAATACTGAAGAGAATATCATGATTGAAAATGTAGCATTCTGTAAAATTATGTACTCAGTGGTGCTGTATGCTTCTGACAGATTGAGCTTTCAGCAGTGCCTGTATATAGGTTGGCCTTGGAGGATATACATGGATATGAGCCTATGCAAATCCTCCATCCATTTGGTCATGGACACTTTATTCATGAGCCCACTGGGCAAGGACAGGATTGGTTGGGGAGAGATGCTGACTGGTAAAAATAGAACAGTTCATACTATCCATTTGATTATTAAAACCCCCTCTGCTGAGGTAACCCTTTTGTGAGCATTCACATGGGATATATATCTGTCAAGTCTTTTGCCAATTCAGATGTGTCTACCAAATACATCTTCCCCTTGTACCTCTACATTATCAATTTCCCAGTTATGTCCTTCCAAGTTCCTGACCATCTAGGTAAACCATTAACCACAGCCAATGTTACTTCAGGACCTGCTCAAGTCTGATCTTCTGTATGACAATTTCATCTGGTAGACTGATGCTGTGCATGCCTGATTTTATGGCTTAGTTGGTCACAGAACACCTATATCATTCTAGTCAGCTCATGTTTCATGGTAACTTGGAGATTATGGTTAAATATTCAGTCTCTTCTAAGGCCCACAACAGACACAAAGCTGTTTCTCAAAAGAAGAAATGTTTATCCTCAGAAGATGTCTGGGATTTCCTCCAAATTCCTGAGGGTATACTGTGTAATTTACCTATAAGGACTTGTGAAAGGCTCCAAACAACATCTCTATTTGCCACTGAACTTCCAGCACCATTGAATCTGCTAGATCATATGGCCCAAGTGGCAGAGCAGCTTGAATGGCATCCTGGAACTTTTGTAGAGCCTGGTCTTGGGCTGGTCCTCACTCAAAGTCAGCAATTTTTCCAGTAACTAACTTCTTAAGGGATATCTCAACATGCCCCATACCACAAGGTAGAATTGAAAGCAGGGACAAGATATCTGCACACTAATGTTCATAACAGCATTGTTCACTATTGCCAAAAGTTGGAAACAGCCCAAATGTCCATCAACAGATGAATGGATAAACAAACAGTGATATATATATATAATGGAATATTACACAGCTTTAAGAAGGAATGCTGTGTTAACACATGGGATAATGTGGATGAATCTTGAAAACCTTATATTGGGTGAAGCAAGTCAGGCACTAAAGGACAAATATTACATGACCTCACTGACATGAATTAAGCAATTTGATCAGACTGAGAGAACTGGAGTCTGGAAGATAGGTTTACAGGAGACAGAAAGGGAGAAGAAAGTTTTGAGCCAATGCCCATATGGCAGGTGAACTCTGGGGATTTGCAGGAATGTGGTTGATACTACAACACTGGAAATGTTCTTTTGGCAAATATGGCAGGTTAGGGTGGCTGGTTTAGGGTGTTGGATGTGGGGGATATGTGGGACAAGGCACACCTGGGGCAGGCCTCTATGGAGTATGTGAGTGTTCATCTTGACATGATGGGTTGTGTCAGTGGGTGGAGACCCACATGATGAATGGGAAGGTGTTGGACTCCCATCCTGGGGAGTCCTGCTATGCTCTCAGATAGAGGGGCGGGAGTCTTTTGAAAGCATAGGCAGTGCCTAATAGGGGAGGACAGACCAGTATGTCAAGCCCTCAATGTTGTTGCAAATAACTATGACTCTTGTTCTTCAAGGAGTGAAGCTTGGTGGTTGCCATGGGTCCTGAGGTGAAAAGGAGGGAAGAATAGAATAGATGGAACATGGGGCATTTTGGGGATGATGGAATCATACTACATCTTGCAATGATGGATACAGGCCATGTTAAATTTCATCAAAATTTATAAAAATGTGTGGTCCAAAATGTAAACCATAAAGTAAATCTTTGACTATGGTTAATCGCAGTGTTTCAATATTTGTACATGAATTGTTACAAATGTACCATCCACATGTAAAATGTTATTAAAAGGGGAAAGGGGAAGGATGTTGGGTATAGCGGAATCCCCTATATAATGAACATCACTTTTCTGTAAATTAAAGCTTCTTTGAAGAAAAAATTAAAAAAATAAGACACTGGGGGAATAAACAGAAGAAAATATCACTGTATAAAAAGAGAACAGATCTTATAATGATGAAAGACATAATGTAAAAATTTTTTTAAAATAAATTTCTCATTTTTATTATTACAATATTTTATATTTTTCATGTTTTATTTCTTATTTTTTTTTTAAATAAATTTTTTTTTATTATGGGTAAAAATCAAAATTCTCACAATACATACAAACATTTGTAAAATGATATATAAATATATATGCATATATGTGTATTTGCTTACAAAAATGTTATTTATATATATATATATATATATACATATATTTTAAGAGGTGCTTAGATTACCTAAAATATTACACGGAACCCACTGGGATTCCCATGTTGCCCACCTCCCACACCTCCCACCACATCCCACACAAACATCTCCCACCGTGTGGCCCACCAACCTCAATGAACTTACACATCCTGGAGCCTTGCCACCAACCATAGACCACAGTTCACACTGTAGACCACACTCTCTCCCACTCAGTTCTGAGTGGTGTGTGCTGATTTAAAATGGCCTACATCCATTGCCACAACAGTACTCAGGACAACCTCCAACTCCCAAAGAAGCCCCTGTATTTCAACTACTCATTCCCTCCCTACCCAAAAACTGTCAAGTGGCCACTGGCTCCACCTCATTGTTATAATTTTTTGCATTGCAAGAATCACCATATGTGAGCAAGAGAATATCATCAAGTCCACTCTAGTCCATAGTTCTTCCCCCAATCCAGAGGCGACTGGGATGGTTATTTCATTTTCTTATTAATTGTTTTTGGTTATTTTGTTGGCTTCATTTTTTAAGAAGTTTTGGGTGAAGAAGGGTTACAACTGTGAGAGGGGAGGATGTTTGGTGAGAGATGTCAGAGATGGGGGAATGCATGGGAGGAATTTCACCTGGGGCATACCTATAAGGCATATGAATGTGTTGAAGTGTCCATGGGGCATTGTCACAGTGGATGGAGATTCACACAATAACTGAAAGAATATCGAATTCCCATCCTGGTGAGCTCTGCCACATTCACTAATGGGATAGCAAGAATCCCCCAAGTACAGGGGCAGTGACTAGTGAAGGAGGATGGTCCATTGACAGGCCCTTGATATTGATGACTGTACTTAATGAACCTTAACCTTTGAAATTGAAACTTAGCCTAGTATCATAGGGTGCCTAAGAGTTACCTCCTGAAAACCTCCTTGTAGCTCAAATGTGGCCTCTCTCTAAGCCAAACTCAGCATATAAATACATTACCTCCACCCCAGCATGGGACATGACACTCAGGGATGAGCCTCCCTGGCAACTGGAAAAAGACATTGATCAAAAGGGGGGAAAGGTAAAGACAAATGAGTTTATCTGGCTAAGAGACTTCAAAGTGATTCAGGAGGTCATTCCAGAGATTAACGCTTATGCACATCTCAGTAGGATCTCATGGGCTGCCACAGTAAATATTCCCTCAAATAGCAGAACTCCTGAGGGTTCTTGGAGACATCCAGACACTATAGGCAGGGCAGCGGCTCAGGATTTTAGTGCCCTGCCAGTGGGCCTTACTTTGGAATTTATGCTCCCCAGTGTGACACAGTTGGACTCAGTTGTGCTTTCCCTACACATGGCTTTTCTGTCCCTTCTATTTGAACCTATAGCTAGTAATAGAGTTGATAAGGGTATGTCCAAGAGACTTAAATCTTTGGGTTGTCCATGTGCCAGGTGGGCACTGAATCTCAACAGAGTTGCAAGACCTACTCTCTAGTTCATTGGACTTACCCAGGACAACTAACAAGGAGATGTTCATGGATAGGAAGACTAAGCATCATTAAGATGTTTAGCCTATCCAAACTGATTTACAGATTTAATGCAATCCCAATAAAAATTACCACAGCTTTTTTTTTACTGAAAACTAAAAGCTAACTATGAAATTTATTTGGAAGGGTAAGGGGCCCTGAATAGCCAAAGATATATTGAAATAGAAAAATGAAGTCAGAGGAATCACACCACTTGACTTTAAACTTTAAATGTTTTAAAGTTTCATCAACCATCAGCTGATGAATGAATAAATAAAATGGGTATTCATACAATGGAATATGATTTGGCAAAGGTGGTTGTATTAGTCAGCCAAAGTGGTGCTGATACGAAATACCAGATATCTGTTGGTCTTTAAAAAGGGTATTTATTTAGGGTAGAAGGTTTCAGTTACCAGGCCATAAATCATAAGTTTCTACCCTCACCAAAGTCTGTTGCCACATGTTGGAGCAATACAACTGCTGATGTTTGCCAGAGTTCAGGCTTCTTGGGTTCCTCTCTTCCCGGGGCTCTATTTCTCTCTGGGCTCCACTCCTCTGTTTCCTCCACAATGTCAGATGTACACTATGAGGATCTCTAGGCTTTGCTTCTCTCCACAAGGCCAGCTGTGAACTATCAGGCAAACAGCTCATCTCTATCCTGAGGCCTTCTCTCCTTCCCCTGACCAAGCTCCTCTGTGTGCTTACTTCCCTGGGCTCCAGCATTAAAACTCTACATCAGAACCTCAACTCAAAACCCCAACTCTACTCCTCTGCTCTGCTTTGTAGTTTTATCTCTGAGTTCCTGCCCACCAAGGGACAGGGATCCAATGTCCTACTGAAGTGACCCAATCCAAGCCCCAATCATAACTTAATCACACTGAGGAACAGACCAATTTACAAGCATAATCCAATATCTATTTTTGAAATTCATAACTGCTACAGTGGTTTTGAAATTTCTGAAAAGAAAAAATACACAATTCAAATAAGAGCTTATGTGGCAGCTCTAGACTATTTGATAAAACCTTTAATTTGATAGTGTTTGTGCTCTACCCTTCTTAGAGAAAGTGGGACTATATGTCCTAGACTTGATCTTATCAGCTTTGTAATAATAAGAAAAATAACAATAACAATAGCAATAATGATAGTAATGACTATCAGTAGCCATAAAGTTGTTAATTTTGGCATAACTGTTTTAAATAATAGTGAAGAAATAATTAAAATTTCTTTAAATTATATTATTTTCAGCATAATTTAAATGATATCAAATAGAAATAAAACTCATTAACTTAGTACAATTAAAACTATGTTCTATATTTATGTGATATGATATGATCACATGTTATTTAGGGTAAATAAAATATTTTTAAAATTGTCTTGATAAATACAAAAAAGTACTCTAGAAAAACATAAGTGGTTCTCAAATGATATTTCACTTTACAGATAGAACAAATATAGCATAATGAATGCCAGTTTAAAAATATTTATAAATGAAATGGATTCAAAACCTGAAATGCTGTTAAATATGTGAGGATCTGAAAAATCTCATTTTAAAACAAGCATGGTAACATAATGATCAACATATTGGATCACTCATCTTTTGAAGAAAGTTCATTACCTTAACATATATTAATATTACTGAGTACAGTACAATAAAGTGTTGATGCAGGAATAAATATATCAAGAAATAGTTATATATATTTAAGGTAATTTGCACCTTAATCCAAGAGCTGCAATGAAACAAATGAGAAGTAGATTAACAAGAAAACTGGAACCCAAGAGGGTTATTTACTGCTTTAAATGGTAGATTCCAGACAGATTAAAAGCAACAGATTAAACAACATATAAAACTACAATATAGAAGGAAAGAATTCCTTGATATTAATAAAAAATTAATCTCTTCAAAGAGACACATAGACAAAGTTAATCGATAAATGGAGCTATAAGAGATGGTTTCCCTAGCTCTAAATTCAGAAGTTATTAATATATGCAATTAAATGTTAACATAAACATTCTCAAATCAAATGACATGTCTAGGAACACAATAAAGGTGTAACGAATCTATTTTTTCATTTTGTAATATTCAAAATATAATTCCAATATGGCTATCAATTATGAGAAGCTCAAATTCACTGTCAGTCTGATACATGGAAACCCAGGAAAAATGAAACAAAGTTTTATCAAGATGACAATGGCAACAACTGTAAATCTGTTTTTTTTTTCCAGTGGTTTAGCAAGGATATGGAATCAGCATAGTGTTTCTGCTGTACGGAAAAATGTCATTTAGGGAACTGGGATTTAGAGATTTAGAAGCTTAGGTATTCATAGATTTGGGAATAGATAAATAATATATGGTGGGTGCTGTGGGGACTACACAATTTTTAGAACAAAAAATAATAATTATACTTAAACAACTTCCACTGATCCTTTGAGGTAAACATATAAAACAACAAAGAGAATGAGATTGATTTGACCACAAAATTTCTTAGAATTAGTGAAGCACATGTATACACACATACATCACATTCGATATCAATTACACTTTATATAGCAATTTTATCGGAAGTAAAATTGCCTTGGGCTTTGTTCAATTGACTGCCATAATTTGTTCAATTCAATATTTAATTATTAAACTTGATTAATATTGAAATTTACACAGCATGGAAATATGAAAGCCTTTTTTCATAAGTGTAAATTCTCTCACCTGGAATGAGACCTTTTAACTGTACATAAATTAAGCAGTACATAGACAATTACTGTGCAACCAGTTTTTAAATGACAATAAGAGGAAATTCTATTTTCTTTCAGGTAGAATCATGGATAACCTTTGTGTTTTCTTGTCCTATCTGCCATCATCACCAGCTTCTACTGTACCAGACAATTGGATTCCCTTTAATCACCCATTGTGTTATCTCTTATCTCATGTGCAGAAGTATCAATCCTGAATTCAGTAATATTATTACTTATTTTGTCATTTGTTTCTATAGATTTTTATTATTTTAAGCATTGAACCTTTGTCAGAATTATTTGTTTTATATGATATTCATTATTATACATTACTTGTTTTAATTTTTTGTTTGAATGGCTACAAGACAGAAGATCTCTTCCCCCCTGCTATAATGACTGTCTTCTTTCTTTATTCATTTCCCTCTCTAAGAGAGATAGGAAGTCTGAAATAAATTTCAAGTAGTAGATGGTTATGAATATGAATGAATCTGTTTCAATATGTATTTCCCTTGTAATTATCTAGATGAATTACAGATTTAATGTTCAGTATATCATGCATAGGAATACTGAAATAAAGGGTATTGAATACTATTATTTATCTATCTGACTATATATCTATTATCTGCCTATCTATATTTGTATTTACTTTATATATATAACTTTTATATATATATATATAACTTTTTTAATATGTATAACTTTACTTGAATGTAGAGATAATGATTTTATATATTTTATTCCACTTTGATTTTTTAAAATGCTATTTCCAATCAAATAAAAAAAAATCTTCCATTGAGTATTCAGAAATATTAGCAAACATTCTGTTGAGGACATGCTTAATTTCCCTGTTCCTCAGGCTAAAAATGATGGGATTTATGAGAAAGGGGACTGTAATGTAGAACATGGCTGTCAGCAGTGTTTGAATTGTTGATCCATTTGATATGGAGCCCAAACAAGCAAACAATCAAGAAATAATAAGTAAAATAAAAGTAGCTATCTGGAGAGAGCAGGTTGATAAGATTTTGTTTCACGCTTCAAGAGATTGCACCTGGAGCACAGTTAAAAATTTGTTAGTATATGAGATGACTAAGATGACAAAGCCAAGTAAGAGAAGACAAACACTTACAGCCAGGGCCACAGATTCAGAAAACTGGACAGCCTAAGATGAGATGCTCATGACTTAAAGTATATCACAAAAAAGTTGAGGGATCAAATTGGACTCTATGAAGGGGGACTGAACATGTTGGCTGTACAGATGAGAGAATAGACTAGCCCACTAGCTCACAAGCCACCTACTATCTGTGTGCACAGAGGTGGATTGATGGAGATCCTATAATGCAAAGGGTGGCAAATGGAAACCTTGCAGTCATAGGACATCACCACAAGGAAAAAGAAAGCTGTGGATCCAAATAAGATAAATAGGAATGTCTGAGTGGCACATTCTTTTGGGAAAAATATATTTACTGCTTGTCAGATAATTTATCACAGATTTGGAAACACTTACTGAGATGTAACCAAAATCTACAGGATAAATTGCCTATAAAGAAATACATGGGGAAGTGGAATCAGGGTTCTGTCACAATGACAGTAACAGTCAGAAGATTTCTGGTCAGGGCTCCCAGAAAAATTACTAAGAACAGCAGACCTTGCAAGACTTGGAGCTCCCAGGATCATGAAATATCCGTGAATAAGAATTCCATAAAGATGGTGAGATTGTTCATATCTGCTAATATGCTGCTGTCTCTCTGTAGTCAAAGCATAAATTGATAAAATTGTGCTAAAAGTAAAAATGGAGTGAGAATACAAAATACCTTCAGAGAGGATGAAACCTCTAACCTAAATTTGTATACTTCATTACAACCCAAACATCATAGGCATTTTTATGATATAAGCATTGTAGCAGTTTGATATTGTTTATGAATTCCAAAAACAGATACTCAATTTTGTTTGTAAACTGGTCTGTCCCTCAGGGCATATTAAATTATATTGGATTCAGAGGTTTCACTTTTAATTGATTAAAAAATGATTGAGGCTTGGTTGGGCCATGTCAGTAGGATGTTGAGTTCCCACCCCCTTGGTGTGTGGGGACTCACAGAGAAACCACACCTCAGAGAAGGAAGTTTAGAGCTTTGGATGCTGGAGCCTGGGAAGTAAGGACACAGAGGAGAAGAGAAGGCTAGATTAGACACTGCAGAGGCCCTGGGAAGAGAGACAAGCTTTTCACCTGACAGTCTACAGCTGGCCTTGTAGAGAAAGCAGAGCAGCTGAGCCAAGACAGAATTGAGCCCTGGGAAGAGAGGAACCCGAGAAGCCTGAACTGTTGGCAGATGTTGGCAGCCATCTTGCTCCAACACATGGCAACAGACTTTGGTGAGGGAAGTAACTTATGCTTTATGGCCTGGTAACTCTAAGCTTCTACCCCAAATAAATACCCTTTATAAAAACCAACTGATTTCCGGTATTTTGCATTAGCATACCTTTGTATGACTAATACAAGGATGCTTAGATAGTAAATGATAATATAAAAAAATAAGAATATAAAGAAACTTAACAATACTAGTAACATTGAGTGCTATCACTAGCTCTTGGTCAATTTACCTTTTTGCAGTTTGATTTAAAAATACCAATGCAGAGCCATATTAGAATTCAAACTAAGATAAAAAAGAACCAAACACAAAGTATGCCAACTGTACACTATGGACCATGGTTGGTGGTAATAGACTGATGATATAATTTCATAATCTGTAACAATTATTCAACCACAGTGTGTTGTATGGGTGTTGTATGGGAATTATAAACATGTGCATGATGTTTTGTAGGTTCACAACCTCTGTAATAAAAATATATTTTAAAAATAATAGGGTGGCTTTGGGGAAATATACACCAAATATAAGATATGGACTATAATTACTAGTAGTATTTTGATACTGATCTTGAATAGTTTGTAACAAATGTTTCACAACAATGCAAGGTGTTGGTGGAAGGGTGATGTATGGGACCCCTGTATAATGTTATGCATGTTTATTTTGTAAGTTCAAAACTTTTACAATACACTTATAGTTTATGTATGTTCATGTATGAATGATATATTTCACTGTAAAAAATTTTAAAAATGAACCAAACATCCATGAAGACTGAAACATCAGTTTTCTCTTTCTGACCATTAATACTCTCACAAAGACTTAATGATGTAAATTTTAACATTGTGACCCTTCAGTTCTCTTCCCTGGGAATGCTGCAGAGAGTGCTTGTGAAGATAGATGTATTTTAATTTCGAACCATATGAAGAAATGTGCATCAGGCTTCTCATTCATTCTTGTCAATGTATTTTCTGGGCATCACTGGTGCACTTATACTCAAAATCCTCAGGTGAAATTAGTAATTCAGCCTCCTGAGAAGAAAATGTCTTTTAAAGCCTGGTTTTTAATAAATATTTTGCCTATATATATTGTGATTAATTAGATGGAAAATAACTTATTTTAAGAGATAAGAGTAGAATATGCACTTTGAAATTTGGGAAAGCTCAAGTGACCAGGAATGGATTTTGTTACAGTTTTGTCTCAATGATATTTCAACGTTAATATTTCACAATAATAGGAAATATTAAAATATTTAATATTTAATATTAAATAATATTTAATTTTAATAGGAAAATTAAAAATGCTATGTATGTATGTATATATGTATATAAAATACATATATAGATTCTAATTTAAGTAAATATATATAATATATGTGAAAAGAAGTTGAAGAAAAACAAAATAAAAATTCTCACCTCTTGCAAAACTAAAACAAATTAACCAAAAGTATCTGAAACATCCTACAAGTTATCAATTACTGGTAAAGTAATTGCTCTAAGTTGAAAAAAGCTACTACAGAAAGAACAAAGAAAAGCGCTATCATGGCACAATGTAAACTAAATTCAAGTTTAGGAGACCCACACTATTTGCTTCTGAAAGAGTACTTAGGAAAGAAGGTAAATTGACAGAATCCTGAAATAACCCTGATAATTCTCACAAGGAAATTATTGGGAACACTGTGGATAATTTCAGAGGGAATAAATCCTCAAAGTTCTGCATCCAGGTGGCAAGATTGTAAAGAAACAAGAAGGACCCATGAGCAATGTCTCTTGAGGTGTGGTCTGCAATAGCAGTGTCTGCACCACTGGCAGGTCCCCAAAGAGCACAAGCACAGCGAGGAGAATTGGGGTGATGAGGCAGATATTCTACCTTGAAAATGGTGTGGGGACATTGGGGCATAGAGTAAGCTGAAATATATAAGCCTGGAAGGAAAATAATATTACAGGCAAAAAACCTCGAAATTAACTACCTAAGGGAGTTTTTCACAATTAAACATTTCAATAAGCAGATAAAATTACTTAAAAAGAAGCCCCCTAGCTCCATGCCCTCCGATGGTCCTTGCCAGGATCTTGAGGATTGAATTAGCATGGAATATGATATTCATTCAGATCCCCTCATTCTAGCATGCAGAGTCTTTAAATTCTTTGCTGGAATCTCCTTACCCCACAAAGCCTCTCTGTACCTCATCTTCTCCACCTTGCCGCCTTCAGTAAGCAAAGTAGTAGGTGGAAGGGCTTCTTATTCTCTGGAATTTAGTTCATTTAGCTCCCATCACACAAAGAACAACCTCCTAAATATGAATTAAAAATTTTTTTCCTATTCCTTCTATTATTAATAACACATGAAAGTTATGTATGCATATAAATTCCTATTGTCTCAATGATCACTAATATTGTCCCATTTTAAACTTAAAATGATAAAAGTATTTTATTCCAATTAACATATTATTATATATCAGTATTTAAAACTCATAAGAAACTTTCAACACAGGTATACATAAAATGAAGGCTTATATAAAATACTCCCTGTATTAGTCTGTGTCTTTCAGGAAACAGAACCAACAGAATGTATATATACATATACATATACATATACATATACATATACATATACATATATTCTGTATATATTATATGTATGTTATGAGATTTTATTGTAGGAAATGGCACATACTGCTGTGGGGTTTGGGAATTGTGAATTACATAGGATGGACAGCAAGCTGGGAACTCTGAGAAAGTTTTTTTAATTCCCCTGGAGAAGCTGACTGGCTGGCTGAAGTAGAGATATATTTTCTTCTTTCCAACCAATCATATGTGTTCCCTGTTAATTTTAGAATGTGAATGTCAGTTCTTCAAAAATTTAACAACATTTCAGATTGAGTACTATTTAACGTAAGATTATTTTTGTGCTGAAATTTTCACTTAAAGTAATTTTTGTTCAATTGTCAATGTAGAATATCTTTTTTTTAAAATTTTTTTTAAAGATTTTATTTTTATTTATTCATTCATTTATCCCCCCCTTGCTGCTTGTGCTTGCTGGGTCAGCTAACCACGCCGTGTGGGCGGGCTTGCCTTCACCAGGAGGCCCCGGGAACCGAACCCAGGGCCTCCCATATGGTAAACGGGAGCTCTACTGATTGAGCCACAGTCGCTTCCCTAGAATATCTTTTAAGAGTACTTTGTTTTTTCTACACATCTCTTGCTTTTTTTGACTGGTAGTTTATTATTTAAATACCATATTGACTTGATATATTATATTTTGAGGAGAAGGTCAATAAAATAACATGTATTAATATTACCAAGTATTTATTAAACAATTCACTATAGTGCTGCTGCAGGAATAAATATGTTAAAAGAACAGAACGTAATGCTCAGAAATACATAAATATATATTCAAGGTAATTTATAAACTTGATAAAGTTTGCCCAAACAACACAGAAGTAGATTGCTTGGTAGATGGTGAGAGGAATACTAGATCCCCAGAGGAAGAACATTCATCTGTATCTTTTTTTTCTTGCTTTAAAATGGTGAAATACAATTAAATAAAAGCCTAAATTTAAGAGGTAAAAGTACAGAGTTAATAGATATAGGAAAAAACAAAGTAAACTTGCACTGGTATAATATAATCTCCCTGAACAATATATAAACCCACAAAACATTGGCAAGAGAATTTCTTTTGCATAGAAGTTATCTTTACCAAGAAGAACATATAGACAAAGTTAATGGGTGATTGGAATAATAGGAGATGTTTTCCCTTGGTCCAATTTGGAAAGAAATAAATACTTGCTAACATGTTAACAAAATCACTTTCAAATCAAAGGAATATGGATAGAACCCCCAGGAAGATGGACAAAATGCTATATTGAAAATATAATTCCCGTTTGGATATTAATTATTAGAAGTTCTAATTTATTAAGAATATGAAACATGGAAACTCAGGCATAAATGAAATTCACTTTTGTAAATATAAGAATGACAAGAATGGAAAACTGGGTTTTACCATGCTCTATCAAAGACATAGTGAAAGCATAATATTGATATGTTCCAGATCAGATTACAAATGGAAAAATAAAATATTACAAATAAAATTATTTAATAGGCTGAGCGTTTTAACAGAATAGTTATCCATGCATTAGGGAATGAACAAATGTGGGTGCTATGGAACACAATGTAATAGATGGAATAACAACAAGAACTTAGTTATACTTTAGCAATTCTCACTGATCCTTTGAGTTAAATAAACAAACAAAAACGACTGAGTGATGTTCCATCACAGTGTGGTGTGTTAGTGAAGGGGTGCTTTGTATAGGAATTCTCTACATGTGCATGATTGTTTCATAAGATCACAACTTCTGTAATAAAAAAATATATTTAAAAAATAATAATAGAGTGGGTTGGGGGGAAAATACACCAAATGTAAGATATGGACTATAGTAGGTAATAATGTTTTCATAATTTGTAAAAAATCTTTCACAACAAGGCAAGGTGTTGGTGCAGGGGTGATGTATGGAACCCCATATGATGTTATGCATGTTTGTTTTGTAAGTTCACAACTTTTACAATATACTTACTTTTATGTTCATGTATGAATGATATACTTGAATAAAATTTTTAAAATGTAAAAAAATACTGAGTGAGTTTATTTCATATAGTATTTATTAAATTAATGAAATACATGTGCAAAGAATTAAGCCTTATACTGCAATTTTATTTGAAATAAAACTGTTCATTATTTCCTCCAATTGGGGTTTCAAACCATGACTGTTATACTATTTTCAATACAAGTGTAATTAGTTAGAATTGTTGAACATTATATACATAATCTGGACATCATGGAGATAGCAAAAGCCTTTTATCATTAATATAACCATACATACACACAAACTTACATACAGCAAAAATGATACCAAATAATGCTACAGAGAATTAAGCCTAAAACAGTACCTCTAGAAGCAGTTTTTAAAGTAAATGAGAGCAAATTCTGTTTTCTGTTGAGTAGGCCTCATGGAGTGTGTGTATCCACTGTGCTTTCTTCTATCACTGATCATCGCCAGCTAATAGTACACCAGATCTATAGATTCTCTTTAATTCCACCCATCCCATGTTATCCCAGGAACTCATGTGCAGGAGTGTCCATGGCTGAATTTAACATTAACGTATTACCATGTTCTAACCTGTGTCATGCTAAATGATTGATATTTAAAGCACTGAAACTCTCTTACATATTTTAGTCTTCATGATATGTGTTTTACATATTTTTGTCTTTATTCTCTGTCTGCATAGCTACCAGGCATAGATCACAGACAGTGTTCTTTCTCCCCACTGGTATCTCTCTGACTAATGGCAACCCTGATATAAATTTTATGTTGTACAGTGTTATGAACATGGATGGATCTCTTTATAGGTATGAGTATTTCTCTATGCAATTATCTAAAGATGATGCACATTTTATGTTCACAGAAATAATGTAGAAGTTACACTGAAATAAAAGGCCATGAGTACAAGCATGAATATGATATATTAAATATGAAGGAATAAACATGAAAATGTAAAAATTATTTTGCAAGGTGAAACAGAGAAGAGCTTAGTGCATCTATTTGCAGATAGAATGAATTGTTTCATTCCAGCTTTCTACTCAATGCAGTGTGAACATGAGAAAGTGATAAACCTCTCTAGATTTTTCTTCAATTAAACCAACATGAGGATATTAAGATGACACCACAAATCCAATATTTAACTTCTACTACTTAGCATTTTAAAAAGAGTAGTTACAGGAAGTAATAATTGAGTTTATACAAGGAAAATCTTTGTTCAATGGTTAATTTCTGCTTATGTATTTAAATGTCTCCTTGTATTTCTAAAAAGTCACATAAATATTTTATCTAAATTTTAAGAAAATATATACATTATTTTTATTTGTTTATTTTTGAAACATTATTTCCCATTTTAAAAATCAGCTCCTTAAGGGAACTGGAAGATCTAGTAAACATTCTTCCCAAAGCCCTTTTAATGTCCTTGTTCCTCAGGCTAAAGATAATGGGGCTTATGAAGGGGGGCACCATGGAGTAGAACATGGAATTGAGGAGGGTAAGGATTGCTGATTCATTTGAGATGGGGTCCAAAGAAGCAAATATTCCAGAAATGATAATAAAATAACAGTAGCTATCTGCAGAGAACAAGTTGACAAGGTTTTGTTCCAGGCTTCCACAGAACACATCTGGAGCACAGTTAAAAAGATGTTAACATAAGAGGTGAATAAGATGACAAAGCTTATTAAGACAAGGCAAAAAGTTACAGCAAATACTACAGACTCAGAAAACTGCATGGCCTGAGTTGAAATTTCTGTGATTTGAGGGATGGCACAGAAATATTGATGGATTTCATTTGACTTTGTGAAGGGAAGCCTGAACATGGTGCCTGTGTGGATAGCAGAATAGACCAGCCCACTGGAACATGAGCCACCTTCTAATTGTATGCACAAACGCGGGGTCATGGTGATCCCATAATGCAGAGGGTGGCAAATGGCAACATAATGGTCATAGGACATCACCACAAGAACAAAAAGTCTGTGGATCCAAAGAAGATAAATAAGAATGCCTGAGCAGCACATTTTTTGAGAGAAATAAATTCACTGCCTGTTAGGGAATTCATGATCGAATTGGGAAAAAGTTACTGAGATGTAACAAAAATCCAACAGGGATAAATTACCTACAAAGAAGTACATTGGGAAGTGAAGACATGGATCTGTGACAATAACAGTAATGGTAAGAAGATTTCCAGTCAGGGATCCCAGATAGATCACTAAGAACATTAGACCTTGTAAGACTTGGAGTCGCTGGAAGCTTGAGATATCCATGAGGAGGAATTACATGAAAATGATGCAGTTTCCTATGTCTGCTAATACACTTCTGTCTCCTTGGAGTCAAAGGATATAGTGATAATAAGATGTTGCAAATCAAAATGTAGAGCATCCAAACTTTCATCATACAGACTAAATGTTATATTGCCATAAATTGGTATGATGCATGTAGATATCTATATCTCATAAAATCATTATATGATTTTCAGTGCTTAATTAATATGTAGCACAATGAAAGAATTAGGATATGGAGAAACATACAAATGCTAATAATATTTAAGACTGTCACAATATCTTGGTTGGATTAGAATTTGGTGCAACTACATGTAAAAATTAAAGTACAAACACAAGAAGGAAAGAGCATAAAGATCAAAAACAACATACCTGAGGATTAAAAAATATGAGTTTTCAGTTGCTAAACATTACCTTCATTTCTCTTCATTGAGCATATCTTAAAAGGTTAATTTTTATAATGGTAGGTTTTTATTCCAAACCATATGAAGAAATGTCCATCAGCCCTATCTGTTATGTTTGGTGATCTCTTTCTGAAAGATACTAGAATACTTATACCTGTGACCATTCCCAGGGGTTTGATCCACTAATTGCAGACTCCAGAAAAGATGTATTCTTTCAATATCTTTTTTCCCAGAGATATTTTGGTCAATCTGTTGAAGTAAATTAGATTGGTGATAGCCTTTTAAATTTTTAGATATAACAAGTTGGGGTTTTGTAAAAGGTAAGGAAGCACAAGTTCAAAAGCATGGTTTGTGCGTTAGTGGTTGCTCATTGACATTTTAGAGGTCTTGTCTCATGAAAATGGATCAGTAGGCTATAGAAAACTGAGGTAATGTTTACCCAAGTCAAACCTTGCCTGTGGGGCGCTACGCCCCACCCGCTTCCCGTAGTCAACTTCTCTCTTCCCCGAACCCAACTTCCCCATTTCTCTCAGCCTATCACAACATTCCCTCAACAGCCATAACCTTATATGGACATGTTGGCCTTCTCCTCTAGCCTCCCCCCTCCCTCCCAAATCTTCCCCCCACGCCCAGCAACAGCTTGGCCCTATCAGAAGACAATACGCTCACCCCCGCCCAACACTGCCTATAAAACTGCACAGCTCTCCCTGAATAAAGGTCTTACCTTCCAGCAAGCAAGTGAGTGGTGTCTCTTCATTTAGTACTGTCAGGGAGACCACAGGGCACCAAACGGCGACCCTGTGACAACTTCTCCTTAACCTCCGTGAAGACCAGGGAGCCGGGCCTGCGCTCTCCTGACAACTTCTTCACCCCCCCGCCGTTCCGGAGTGCACGCCGGACGGCCCACAACTAGCTCGTGTCGCTCCCCGGGCTGCAGCAGGGCTGATCACCCTCAGGCCCGGAAACAAAGCGGCAGAAAACAGTATAAAATAGTATGAGTATATACATCATAAGTTTAAATGAATATTTTTATACCATGTACAAAAAGTGAAATAAAAGTGTCATTGAGTTCCCCTCATAGGAATTCAGTTAAAAATTAAACAAAAGTGTCTCAAACAGACACAACGTTTTAAAAGTGACAAAGTAGAATGAAAAAAAAAAAAACAAAAAACAAAAAAACACAATTACATCACAATGTAAATTCCTACTCTGTAGGTTGGGACAGCTCCTGACGCTTAGCCTTCTTACTGAGGAAAGAAGGTTAACTGACAGAATACTGAGTGAATATTGAGACTGATCACCAAGAAATGCTTTTAAAGACATGGAGATATCATCATTAGACAGAACATCTGGGCAGAGAATCAATAAAGAAACTAAGGCACTCAACAATACATCAGAAGATTTGCACTTAATAGACATATACAGAACACTACACCCAAATACAACGGGATTTACATTCTTCTCGAGTGCACATGGAACATACTCCAAAATAGACCACATGCTAGGCCACAAAACAACACTCAATGAATTCAGAAAGATTGAGATTATACAAAGTAATTTCTCTGACTACAACGGAATGAAATTGGAAATCACTAAGGGCCAGAGAAACAGGTTAGGCACAAGGATATGGAAGTTAAACAACACACTCTTAGACAAACAGTGGGTCAAAGAGGAAATCTCAAAAGAAATCAGTAACTACCTTGAAACTAATGAAAGTGACAACACAACATACCAAAACCTATGGGATGCAGTGAAAGCAGTCCTGAGAGGGAAGTTCATAGCCAAAAATTCATATATAAAAAAAGAAGAAAAAGCTAAAATTGAAGACCTAACTGCACACTTGGAAGAATTGGAAAAACAACAACAAACTAAACCTAAAGGAAGTAGAAAGCAGGAAATAAAGATTAGAGCAGAACTAAATGAAATAGAGAATAAGAAAGCACTGGAAACAATAAAAAAAAACCAAAAGCTGGTTCTTCGAGAATATCAATAAAATTGACAAACCCTTAGCCAGACTAACAAAGAAAAAGAGAGAACATATACAAATACATAAAATAAGGAATGAGCAAGGTGATATCACTACTGACCCCACAGAAATAAAGAGTATCAAAAGAGGATACTTTGAAAAATTATATGCCAACAAGAATGACAATTTAGAGGAAATGGGCAAGTTTCTAGGAACCCACAAACAGCCGACATTGATGAAAAGAAATAGATGAACTCAACAGTCCAATTACTAGTAAAGAGATAGACTCAGTCATTAAAAACCTCCCAACTAAGAAGAGTCCAGGACCAGATGGCTTCACAGCCGAATTCTACCAAACATTCCGGAAAGAGCTAACACCAATTCTACTTAAGCTCTTCCAAAAAATAGAAGTAGAAGGAATATTGCCTAACTCATTCTATGATGCCAACATGACCCTAATACCAAAACCAAATAAAGATACCACAAGAAAGGAAAATTACAGACCAATTTCTCTAATGGACCTAGATGCTAAAATCCTTAACAAAATACTTGCTAATCGCATTCAAGAACATATCAAAAGGATTATACACCATGACCAAGTGGGTTTCGTCCCAGGTATGCAAGGATGGTTCAATAAAAGAAAATCAATCAATGTAATACACCACATAAACAGATTGAAAGAAAAAAATCACATGATCATCTCTATAGATGCAGAAAAAGCATTCGACAAAATACAGCACTCTTTCCTCATAAAAACACTACAAAAGATAGGAATAGATGGAAACTTTCTGAAAATGATAAAGGGTATATATAAAAAACCCAAAGCTAACATCATTTTCAATGGTGAAATCCTAAAAGCCTTCCCTCTGAGATCAGGAACAAGACAAGGATGCCCACTATCACCACTCCTATTTAACATTATCTTAGAAGTACTTGCACGAGCACTGAGACAAGAAAAGGACATAAAAGGCATCGAGATTGGAAAAGAAGAAGTAAAAATTTCATTATTTGCAGATGACATGATCCTATACATAGAAAGCCCTGAGAAATCGACAACAAGGCTTCTAGAACTTATAAAGGAGTTCAGTAATGTTGCAGGCTATAAGATCAATGCTCAAAAATCAGTAGCATTTCTGTACACCAATAACGAGCAAACTGAGGAGAAAATCAGGAAAAAAAAATACCATTTACAATAGTAAATAAAAGAATCAAATACCTAGGAATAAATTTAACTAAAGATGTAAAGGACTTATATACAGAAAACTACACAACACTGTTAAAGGAAATCAAAGAAGACTTAAATAAATGGAAAAACATTCCCTGTTCATGGATGGGAAGACTAAACATCATCAAGATGTCTATCCTACCGAATCCAATCTACAGATTTAATGCAATCCCATTAAATCTGTAGGAACTGGAAAACTAACCACAAAATATATTTGGAGAGCCAAGAGACCCCGAATTGACAAAGATATATTGAAAAAGAAAAATGAAGTTGGAGGTATCACATTACCTGACTTTAAAACATACTACAAAGCTACAGTGATCAAAACTGCATGGTATTGGCACAAGAATAGACCTACTGACCAATGGAACCGAATTGAGAGTTCTGATATAGATCCTCGCATATACAGTCATCTGATATTTGAAAAGGCCACGAAGCCCACTCAGTTGGGAGAGAGTGGCCTCTTTAACAAGTGGTGCTTGGAGAACTGGATATCCATATCCAAAAGAATGAGAGAAGAATACCATCTCACACCTTATACAAAAATCAACTCAAGATGAATCAAAGATCTAAATATAAGAGCCAAAACCATAAAAACCTTGGAAGATAATGTAGGGAAGCATCTACAGGACCTTGTAATAGGAAATGGTTTCATGAACTTAACAGCCAAAGCACGAGCAGCAAGAGAAAAAATTGATAAATGGGATCTCCTCAAAATTAAAAACTTCTGCACCTCAAAGGATGTTATTAAGAAAATAAAAAGGCAGCCTACCCAAAGGGAAAAAATATTTGGCAACCATATATCTGATAGGAGCCTAATATCCTGCATATATAAAGAAATCCTACACCTTGAAACTAAAAGGACAAACAACCCATTTAAAAAATGGGCAAGTGACCTGAAAAGACAGTTCTCCAAGGAAGAAATACAAATGGCTAAAAAGCACATGAAAAAATGCTCAACATCACTTGCCATCAGGGAAATGCAAATCAAAACTACAATGACATACCGTCTTACACCCATCAGAATGGCAGCTATTAAAAAAACAGGTGACACCAATTGTTGAAGAGGATGTGGAGGAATAGGAACCCTCATCCTCTGCTGGTGGGACTGCGGTATGGTCCAGCCACTGTGAAGGACAGTTTGGCGGTTCCTCAGAAAACTAGCAATAGATCTTCCGTATGATCCAGCAATTCCACTGCTGGGTATATACCCAGAAGAACTGAAAACAAAAATACAAACAGATATATGCACACCAATGTTCATAGCGGCATTGTTCACCATTGCCAAAAGTTGGAATCAGCCCCGGTGTCCATCAACAGATGAATGGATAAGCAAAGTCTGTACATACATACAATGGAATATTACTCAGCTGTAAGAAGGAACAAAGTGCTAACACATGGAATAACGTGGATGAATCTTGAAGACCTTATGTTGAGTGAAGTAAGCCAGGCACTGAAGGATGAACAGTATATGACCTCACTGATCTGAGCTGAGGAAAGTGAGCAGTCTCTGAGAACCATGCTCTGAAAGATAGGTTAACAAAGAGAGTAAGAGAAGAGCAGGCTTTAAGCCATCACCCATATGGACATAATCTATGGTAAAGGGATAGAGTGTGGTTGCATGTAGGGGGATGGGGCAGATGAGTGGTGGTGTTCCTGGGTTTGGTGGTGCAGCACTGTGGGCTGGGTGGATTAGGAAGGGCTGGTTCAAATCCCCAGGGCATGTAACTGTGAATCTTGAAATTCCATGGGTTGGGAGAGGGGGATATCACGGGCCCTGGGGGGCCGGGGGGAAGGGACCAGTCAAGATCTAATGGGTTGTTTGGTGGTCATGAGGAAGGTTTTTCATTACCTTACAGTAATGGACACGGGACATGGTAAATATCAAAAAAATTATTAAACTGTATCATCTAAATTGTAAACTATACTGTAAACCACTGACAATGTTTAGTTGCCATATTTTGCTATCTGTATAACAGTTATAACAATGCTAACAACCAAAAAAAAAGGGGTGGTTTGGTATCTGGGAGTCTCCGGCACTCCGTGTGTGACTTTGCTGTGACCTAAAACTTCTTTGAAAATTAAATGAAAAATTGGGAGACAATGGGGATTGAGAGGAGGAAGGTGTCATGGCACACCAGACATCCCATAACACAGTGATAAAAGGCAGAAAAAAAAAGAAAAGAGAAAGGAAAAAAATGAATATATATATATATTTAAAGGCATTTCCTTTGCTTTTTTGCCCATTTTTTGAATGTCCCAATCCACTAATTATATTTCATTTTGTTTGGTTCTTTCTTTGATTATTTGTATTTTTTCCTTCTCTTTTTTTTCCTCCCTGAGTCTCCTTCTGTTTGTCTCTTCCATGTAAGCTTATCATACTTGTTTCTTTTTCCTAGTAAGTGTATTTGATTATTTTATGGACTAAATGTTCATGGAGGATTTGGATCACAGAAGGGTTACAATGGGTACTGCGGGGGATTATTGGTGGGAGGGTTCTGGGGGGGTTTCGTGGGGGTTGGTTCATCCTAATATACATGAAAGATATACAAAATCGTTCAAAGATCGGGGGATGGGGCATGATCACGATGGGTGGATAATCACTCAATAAATGAGGGAATCTGAATTCCTAGCCTGGAGAGCTCTGCCACAGTCTCCAAGGGAGCAGCAATAGTCTCCTGAGTGTAGGGACAGTGCCTGTCAAAATAGGATGACCCACTGATGTGTTTTTTTTTTTATTGATGACTACCCTTGTGAGTCTTTGCTCTTGTAAATGAGACTTAGCCTGCAGTTGTGGGGTGCCTAAGGGTTGCCACCTGAGAGCCTCATTGTTGCTCAAATGTGGCCTCTCTCTAAGCCAAACTCAGCATATGATTGCATTACCTTCCCCCCAACGTGGGACATGACTCCTGGGGATGAGCCTCCCTGGCAATGAGGGATTAATACCAAGTGCAACTGGCAACACAACTGGAAAAAAACCTTGAATAAAAGGGGGAAATGGTAAAGACAAATGAGTTCAAGTGGCTAAGAGACTTCAAAGAGAGTCGGGAGGTCATCCCAGAGGTAACTCTTATGCACACCTCAGTAGGAGCTCATAGAACATCTAAGTGCCTATCACCCCACACAGGGGGGTTCCTGAGAGCTCTGGAGACACCCAGGTCTTATATAAGGGGGATAGCCCCAGAAACTGATGCCTTATCAGTGGGCTCTATTTTGGAATCTGTGCTCCTGAGAGTGACAGAATTGGACTCAAATATGTCCTCCCTGCACAGGGTTCATCAGTCCCTTCTATTCAAACCTATATGTGATGCAGAAGTTTTTAGGTATACTTCCAGAGACTGGAGCCTCTGGCCTACCTATGTGCCAGGTGTGCATGAAATCTCGGTAGAGCTGCAACTCCTACCCTACAGCTCAATGGACTCTTCCAAGTCACCTGGTGAGAAGACAACGATGGGCAATGGCCATCCCAGGGAATGGAGAGGGCCTTCATCTGCAGGCAGGATCATCCCACCCACCATATCCATGGGATATAAGCCCTCTCTTATTCGGAGTTGGAGTGGACATCACCATCCCAGTCCCCTCAGGATTGCGGGAAGAACTATGGAGTAGAGTGGACTTGATGGTATTCTCTTGTTCACATATGGTGATTCTAGCAATGGAAGAAATTATAACAATGAGGTGGAGCCAGTGGCCACTTGACACTTTTGGGGTAGGGAGGGGATGAGCAGCTGAAATACAGGGGCTTCTGTGGGAGTTAGAGGTTGTCCTGAGTACCGTTGTGGCAACAGATGTAGGCCATTTTAAATCAGCACACATCACTCAGAACTGAGTGGGAGAGAGTGTGGTCTACGGTGTGAACTGTGGTCTATGATTGGTGGCAAGGCTCCAGGATGTGTAAGTTCATTGAGGGTGGTGGGCCACACTTGTGGGAGATGTTTGTGTGGGATGTGGTGGGAGGTGTGGGAGGCGGTAATCTAGTTGGGAGGTTTTTGATGATTGAGTCTATCTCTTTACTTGTATTTGGACTGTTGAGTTCATCTATTTCTTCGTTCATCAATGTAGGCTGTTTGTGGGTTTCTAGAAACTTGTCCATTTCCTCTAAATTATCATTCTTCTCGGCGTATAATTTTCCAAAGTATCCTCTTATGATATCCTTTATTTCTGTGGGGTCAGTAGTGATATCACCTTGCTCATTCCTTATTTTATTTATTTGCATCTGCTCTCTCTATTTCTTTCTTAGTCTGACTAAGGGTTTGTCGATTTTATTGATGTTCTCGAAGAACCAGCTTTTGGTTTTGCTTATTGTTTCCAGTGCTTTCTTATTCTCTATTTTATTTAGTTCTGCTCTAATTTTTGTTATTTCCTTCTTTCTACTTCCTTTAGGTTTAGTTTGTTGTTGTTTTTCCAATTCCTCCAAGTGTGCAGTTCTTCAATTTTAGCTCTTTCTTCTTTTTTAATATATGAATTTATGGCTATGAACTTCCCTCTCAGGACTGCTTTCGCTGCATCCCATAGGTTTTGATATGTTGTGTTGTCACTTTCATTAGTTTCAAGGTAGTTACTGATTTCTTTTGAGATTTCCTCTTTGACCCACTGTTTGTCTAAGAATGTGTTGTTTAACTTCCATATCCTTGTGCCTAACCTGTTTCTCTGGCCCTTAGTGATTTCCAATTTCATTCCATTGTGGTCAGAGAAATTACTTTGTATAATCTCAATCTTTCTGTATTTATTAAATGTTGTTCTGTGGCCTAGCATGTGGTCTATTTTGGAGTATGTTCCATGTGCACTCGAGAAGAATGTATATCCCACTGTATTTGGGTGTAGTGTTCTGTATATATCTATTAAGTCCAGGTCTTCTAATGTATTGTTGAGTGCCTTCGTTTCTTTATTGATTCTCTGTCTAGATATTCTGTCTAATGTTGATAGTGGTGTGTTGAAGTTCCCTGCTATAATTGTAGAGGCATTTATTTCTCCTCTTAGTTTTTCCAGAGTTTGCCGCATGTATTTTGAGGCACCCCGGTTAGGTGTGTAATTGTTGATGATTGTTCTCTCTTCTTGAGAGGTTACTCCTTTTACTAATATGTAGTGTCCATCTTTGTCTCTTACAATAGTTTTGCATTTAAAGTCTATTTTGTCTGATAGTAGAATAGCTGCTCATGCCCTTTTTTGGCTATTGTTAGCTTGTAAAATGGTTTTCCAGCTATTCACTTTCAGCCTCCTTGAATCCCTGGGTCAAAGGTGGGTTTCTTGTAGACAGCATATAGATGGATCATATTTTCTTATCCATTCTGCCAATCTGTGTCTTTTGATTGGTGAATTTAATACATTAACATTCAGTGTTATTACTCGTAACGACTTTCTTACTTCAGCCATTTTTTCTTTGGGTTAATGTATTTCATATGTTGTTTTGTTTCTCTCTTTGTCTTTCAGTTTTTTTGGTACTCTCCTCCAACTCCCTCTCCCTTGTTTTTCCCTTTCAACTTGTAGAGAATCCTTTAGTATTTCTTGAAGTGCTGTTATCTTATTGACATACTCCCTTAATTTCTGTTTATCTGTGAATATTTCGAACTCTCCATCATTTTTGAATGCCAATTTTGTTGGAGAGAGAATTTGTTGTTGGAAGTTTTTTCTTTTAGTATTTTGACCATGTCATACCACTGTCTTCTTGCCTCCATGGTTTCAGCTGAGAAATCAGCACTTAATCTTATGGTGCTTCCCTTGTATGTGATGGTTCTCTTTTCCCTTGCTGCCTTGTGTATTTTCTCTTTGTCTTGAGCATTGGACACATGACAAGTTGGCCTGTTGGGATTTATACTATTTGGGGTGCACTGAGCTTCCTGGATCTGCACCTCCATCTCTCAATAGGGTTGGGACGTTTTCAGCCGTTATTTCCTTCAACCCTCCTTCTGTTCCCTTTTTCCTTCTCTTCTCCTTCTGGGATGCTCATAATGCGTATGTTTGTGCATTTTGCATTATCGGTTAATTTCCTGAGTACATGCTGGATTTTTTTCTGTCTTTTTGTCTATCTGTTCTACTATCTCTTTGATTTCAGCTGTATTGTCGTCCATATCAGTAATTCTTTACTCTGCTTGTTCAAATCTGCCGTTATGTGAATCCAGCATCTTTTTGATTTCCTGGATTGTGCCATTGTTCACCATCATATCCATTACCTTTTTAGGCATGTTTGCAATTT
Organism: Tolypeutes matacus; assembly: GCA_026826555.1. NCBI lineage: Eukaryota > Metazoa > Chordata > Mammalia > Cingulata > Chlamyphoridae > Tolypeutes > Tolypeutes matacus. The sequence goes on along the minus strand of JAKSZT010001078.1, from coordinate 4,396,515 downwards.
CTTCAGTATGTTCTCCCAGTGTCTTATTTATATCCTTAATCTCTTCCTTCACGTCTTAAGTTGGTCCATGATATTTGTTTGGATAGCTTTGATTAGTTGTTCGATGTTCTTCATCGCTTCTTGGTTTTTATTTTGTTCATTGGACTGGTCCATGTTTTCCTGTTTCTCAGAGTCATTTGTATTTTTTTGTTGCCCTCTGGTCATCATATTATCTTGATGGGTTTGTTCAGTTGGTTAGCTTTTCTCTATGCTCTAGAGTGTTATTTAGCTGTTGGTTCTGCGTATGAGTTAAGTTTTCTCTTTGGCAGTTTTTCTTCCAATTTTATTTCCTTGCTTCTGTCTATGTTCCCTTGAAGGAAAAGATTAGGGCCAGAGGAATCAAAAGATATAAGGAAGGCAGAAGGATAATAGTAATATTGCTAAAAGTTAGAAGAGGGGTCAAATGAGACTTAATGAGGTGAATATTTAACTTGTGTAGGCAGTGTAGAGTAATAGGGAAAAAAATGGAGTTCCTACAATGGACTGGGAAAAGAAATGGAGGAATATATATATAGTGATTTACAAGGCTAGAATTATGAGGAGGGAGAGAAATAGTAAAGAAAGGGTTGAAAGGAAAAAGTTAATACTAATAAGAAAAAAAAAGAAAACAAAATAGATGGAATAGAAATTGACACCCTTAAGTTTTGGGCCTATGAAATACTGTTGTATCTAAGAGTCACAACAGAAAGCAGAAAGCAGAAAGATGAAGGAAGGATAAGCGATAGTTTGGAATACAAAATCAATATAGACAGCGAGTGGGAAATTACTGAAGAAGAAGCATAGCAAAGAAGTGACAAGCTAGCAGCACCTAATTTTAAAAAATGAAAGGAAAAAGAGAGGGTGGAGGAAAGAAGAAAGAAAAGCAAGAGACCAGAACTAAACAGAGAAAACCTAAGATCCACACAGGCAAGCAGTCAAACAGAGCTAAAGAAGGTCAATGATTCCCCTAGGGTCCACGTGGATCCTCTCTTCCTGCTTGTGTTTATCAATCAATTTCCCCACAGGGTTCTATATGCAGTTCCTGAAACAGCTTTTAGCTATTAAACTAAATGAAAAAGAATTTATTTTTCATTTATTGAAGTGACCTCACTTTTTTTTTTTTTTTTTTTTTTTTTT